>CM053269.1:73622434-73932150 GCA_028583415.1 Protea cynaroides
AAAAAAACCCACACTTCCTCAGGTTATATGGGTGGCATGGAACACAAGCTGCTTAGTCCAGGTGTTTCCAAAATGCCATTCTTAACCTTTTTATTAAATCCATTAGTTCTATTACTGGAGTACATGTTGTCACAAACAAGAGTTGATTACGCTGTGTTTGGTTTTTATTCTTAAAAATTGTTAGTCGATCCGGCAATCATCAGCTAACAGGCAAATGCAATTAACCTCAATTAACCAGAACCCTTACTAAACATTAGAGGATTATGGCATTCAGCCAACTAACACTCCCCCTGAAACTAGGTCGACGAATATATCTGAAGAGCCCACCTTGGACAAGATTGGTTGAAATTGAGTTTTGGATAAGGTTTTACTAATTAAATGTCTGCAGGCTGCTAGGTACTACGAACATGTGGAATCACAATCAGTTGAGCTTGAATCTTCTTGCGAATAAGATGGCAATGGACCTCTATGTGTTTGGTTTTTTCATGAAAGCAGGATTGAATGTAATATGTATTGGGGCCTGATTGTCACAAAAGACTTTCATAAGAAGTTGAGGGGTGAACCCCAAGTCTTACAATAACGTTTGAAGCCCACGAGCTCATTTGCTGTGGAGGCCATGGTCCTATGCTCCACCTAGGCACTGGATCAAGTAACCACATTTTGCTTCTTACTTCTCCAAGTGACAATATTTCCTCCAACAAAGGTGCAATGCTCTGTGGTTGACTTTCTATCTATTGGATTTCTGGACCAATCTGCATCGGCATAGCCACTAATTTCGGTGTGGCCATTTGGTCTCATCTAGATTCCCCTCTTTGGGGATAACTTAAGATAGTGAAGTATGCGGCCAACGATCTCCATATGTTGGCCCATAGGAGAATGCATGAATTGACTGGTATAACTCACAACATAAGAAATATCAGGCCGAGTGATCGTTAAATAAATTAATCGGCCAACAAGTCTCTAAAATCGCCCTGGTTTTCTAGAGGTTCTTCATCCATGAAAAACTTCTTGTTGTAATCCATTGGAGTCTCAGTTGGCTTGACTCCAAGTTTCCCTGTTTCCTTCAATAGATTGTATTGTATTTTCGTCAACACATAAAGAGCCCTTTCGAAGAGTGTAGAATTTGTATGCCAAGGAAGTATTTCATCTTACGAAGTTCCTCGTTTTCAAAATTGGGTATTGAGATATTTCTTAAGATCAAATACCACTTTGGTTATCACCTGTAATAACTATGTCATCCACATAGATCATACAACAACAATCCCAGATGGATCTTTCTTAACAAACGTCGATGAATTTGAACTACATTGTACAAACCCAAAGTCATGAGAGCAAAGCTATGTTTACCATACCGAGCTCGTGGAGATTGTTTGAGACCGTATATGGCTTTGTGTAAATTATAGACTATCCCATCCATGCCTTCTAAAGGTTGACCTGGAGGTAGTCATATACACTTCTTCTCCTTATAGAAACACATTTTTAACATCCAATAAATAAAGGCCATTCACATTTAAAGGCGAGGAACATTAACACCAGGACATTGTTCATTTTAGCCATAAAGGAAAAGTTTTGACTCTAAGTAAGTATCCAAAAAAGAAAAAAAAAAAAGAAAAAAAGAAAAAGAAAAGAAGACTTCAAGCTAGTTGAAAGTGGGGAGTTTAAATGCACATTTGATGATACTTCTGCCCTGGATTCTTTACTTTTGCTCCAGAGCAAAAGTTTTACTCCAAGATTATTTTGGAATAAAAACATGTTTGATGACATAGATTTGGAATGAATTCTATAGCATTTTTGACACAGAAACATATTTAAACCTCAATGTTTATTGGCTTCATGGAAGCACTTTGCAAACTTATAGGTTTAGTTGGAAGTCTATCTAAAATTGGTTGCTTCTCAATTCACGAGCTTAGTAGCGAAAGTGCGAAACTGTCTTGTAGTTTATTATTATTACAACCAATGGCGCCGGTTCAGGATCTTCTCACAATTTTTAATGGCATCTCTTCGATAGCCAAAGAAACAACAAAGCGTTCTCACATCCTCCGTGAAGAAAGTTCTTCTTTCTACTATTGATTTGACTGGTCTTACCAAAGGAGAGGTTCATGAATTTGATAAACCTTGCCCCAAAGATAACATTGTTCACTTCACAGACTCAATCGAGTTTGCGAATTCGAAATTGATTCAGATAGAATGTGCAACTCTAGTGGATCAAGAAACATTCATTGTGTTAGCAGATCGAACAACAGCGGGGAATTTCATGATTTGAGGATAAATAAGTAGGAAGCACTGAGAAAACTCTGGATTCGGCGTCTTCCAAGTATATTGACATGTGAGATGCTTGTCCTTGGGGAAATTTAGAAGCAAACATTCTATCGCTAGAATGCAAGTCCGATGATTCACCGGCGAAGAAGGATGCAGACTAGTTGCTGGAGAAGAGCCTTCGTTTTGTGAAGAATGAGAATTGCAAGAGAGGAATCCCGTGATTCGCTTTTACTTTTTTCTTCTCCATGAAAGTTGCTCCACTTTTGTGAGAGCATGTATTTTGTACTCCATTTAATTGGATTCCGAAGTCATTTTATGAACCAGTTCACTACTTGGGAGCTGGAATCCAACAGGTTTTACCAAATGCAATTTTATTCCCAAATGACTCCTTGAGAGTTAAGTAAAAAAAAAAAAAAACTCCTTGAGAGTCGAAAACCATGGAATCCAGAAGCCGGAGTGTTATCGAACATGATCTAATTTGTTAAGTAATTGATTCATCTTCATTATGTTTTTTTTTCGCCCTTTGTTTTTTTAATAATCATGAATTATAATTGTTTTTCCTAATGGATTTTCCACTTCTTGTTTGTATGCTTTAAATGCATTTTTTGTTTTATTTTTTGTTCTCAAAAGATAAACCTTGGTATATCTAGAATAATCATCAATAAATGTTATATAGTATTTTTTTTGTCACCCCATGACTCATGAGACCTAAAATCTGCAAGGTCACTATGAATAAGATTTAAAAGATCACTATTTCTTTTTATGAGGTTTTTTTAATCAATTTTGTCTCTACACAAATAGGACACTTATGAGGTAGAGGTTTTAGATTTCCTTTAATAAATCCTAAATTTGAAAATCTTTTAATGTATGGTATACTTCGGTGTCCTAGTTTTCCATGCTATAAATCAAATGACTCAGTCAAGTAAAGAGAAGAAATATTTTCATTCATTACATTGTTAACACTTAATACAAAAACACCATTGGTCACATATCCTTTTCCCATAAAAACATCCCTTTTAACAGTATTGCCTTATCGGCTTCAAAAATTAATTTCATTCCTGCCTTGTTGAGGAGAGAGCCTGCCACAAGATTTTGGTAAATTTTTGGAACATGTAAAATATCGTTCAACATGAGAGTCTTTTCCGAAGTTAATTTCAGAAGTATTTGTCCATTGCCCATGATTTGAGATGTTTGAGAATTTCCCATATATACAAGATCACCATCACTAACCGTTGAATATTTTATAAATGAATTTCAATCAGCGCATATGTGCCTTGTTGCAGCAGTGTCAACAACCCATTATTTTGGTTTCTCCACAAGACTTCAGTCACCATCACCGCAAACTGATTTTCTTTAGAAAGATTCACTCTAGCCTTGTCATTACCCTTGTTGTCACCACCCTTGTTCTTTTTGTAAAGTCAGCATTCTTTTTTGAAATGATCAGCCTTCCCACAAAAGAAACATGTGCCTTTTGGCTTCTTGAACTTATTGTCCTTATTTATGTGATGGTACTTCTTGAGTTGCTCTCTTTCCTGTTTCTTGGACTGTTCTCTTTTCCTGAACTCTACAAGGTTTATCTTGGATTTGAATTCCTTGGCTTTTTCTACCTTATCTTTTTCTCAGTTCTTCTCTTCGATCTTGATTCAGACAATGATTTGATCAAGTGTCCAGTCCTTGGTTTTATACTTTATATGAAATTTGAAGTCATTCCATGAAGAGGGTAGTTTTTCAATGATAACCCCAACCACAAATGTCTCAGGTAAATTAATCACTTCCTTAACGAGATTATCAACCAACACTTGGAACATGTCGATTTGCATGGAGGTGTTCATGTCATCTTTCATTTTAAAATTTAAGAAATTTGCAGTAACATACTTCTTACTACCTGCATCATCCAATGAATATTTTTTCTCTAGTGCATTCCAAATAGTAGAAGCATATTCATAAGATGCATACACATTGTAAAGATCATTAGATAGTGAATTCAGAATCTTGTTCTTGCATTGATAATCAACCTTAATCTATGCCACCCGTTTAGCTTTCAAAATAGGATCATCATCCTCAGCTGGTATGGGTTTAGACAGAGCGAACACCACACCACTCCTAGTTGAGCCAATGCAAACTTCATCATTTTCTTCCACCTCATAAAATTTGACCCATTGAATGGTTCAATTTTGTCAAACTTAGTTATAAGGCACAATTTTTCCATTGAAGGAACAATAGAAGCAATCAAACCAAATTCAGCAGCCATGATCCTCAGTCTCAAACTTTGAATTTAATCTAAGAACTATAGTAAAATTATATTTCAGAGTAAGTTTAAGACTATCACAGTGTTACAGAACAAATATTGATGATATTCAAAATTATAAAATGCACTAACATTAGTGTTACAGAACAAATATTGATGATATTCAAAATTATAAAATGCACTAACATTTAATGTAAATTAATTACGGAATTGAAGAACTATGATTAGGAATATAGATAGGGTTGATTCGTGCCACCGATCACTTTCCTTAAGATTAAATTCACCTCTTACGTGTAAAGAGTTTCCATGAAATTAATCCCCAAGATAAAACAACCTTGCAAATTTGAAGCTTCTTCCACTTAGGTTGCACTCCAAGAAGTAGTCTTCGTCAGAATCCTAACGACTACAATTAACACCCAAGAAAACAGAATGTTTCTGATAGTTTAAAACAGAGTAAAGTTGGAGACAGAGAGAGAGAGAGAGAGAGAGAGAGAGAGAGAGAGAGAGAGAGAGAGAGAGAGAGTTCTATACAAACTAAAAATTATAGAGAGTTCTATACAAACTAAAAATTATAACCTTAAGCCATAGGAATGTCGATGAAATAGATAAAGTGAGAGATACAGCTTTGGCAAAGGAACACTTGAAATGAAGCCCCTTCCTCTTCACGACACAATGAACATATATGTTCTCCTAAATATATGGACATCTCTTTGCGGCTTAGAACTAATTGATAGGTAAGTTGTCATTCTGAGTCTTCCAAAAAAACATAATAAGACAAAGATAATGATGACAATGATGAAATTTGTGTAAATATATTTTATCCAATAAGATATTTATATAACAATCTTGAAAAATATTTAAATATTTAAATCTAATTATTAACATATGTGATCTACAATTGGTTTGATCAGCCTCCAAGTCATTCATATTTTAATAAATAATATCCTTATTAATAGGTGATGGAGATGGACAAACTAATCTATAATAATAACTAAAATAACACAAATACTAACGTTTATATCCAAACTGACATATCTTGTTCAATTATAAGAACCTAAATATTACATACATTAACCTATCCAGAATCTAGAGTTGTACAAATCTAAAAGAATTAGATTTGATATGCCAAGATGGCTACATAAATTGACCACATAAATTGACCGACCTAAATAAGTCCTACCATCTTTCAAAAGAAAAGAACATAAGGAAAGGCAGAAGAAAAAGTCAATTCCATTAAACATTGATGATTTGATTAGACATATTATTCTCATTCTTCTATTATCCATATTATTATCTAATCATAATCTATAATCGTTTGATTAATTTCAAGATCCGAAAGATCTTCATTGATTTTGGCCCTAGGAATACGAGTTCCTTCAATGAATGATTGGAGGAGTTCCAATGCTCTTCGTGGTTGATACAGTGGAACCTCATGACCTGCTCCTCTCACGGTAGCAAATGTTAAGTTGCCTTCGTACACCACTAGAGACCCACTAATCTGTAATCATTACCACAAAGTAAGTAAAAGGGGGACCCATAATCAACAACATCTATGTTCCTAATAATTAAGATTAATTATTTCTTATTATTTCTCATTAACATAATGAACAAAAAAATAAATTTGATTGATGTGAAATATTATTACCTCTTTGTTGCCCCAAAGATGCCATTTATTGTGCTCCACGAGCTGGAGCCTCTTTATTGAATCTCTGGTGCAAGTATATGGAATAACACCATCCAAATCGCCACTGTTTTTTTTTTTTTTTTTTAATCACAAACATAATGTCATAGCCATGGTGAGACATCTTGTTACAAATTTGAAGAAATGATATCTTGTTACAAATTTTAAGAAATTTTAATGCTAAAATTACAATCTAACCATCCGATCCAAATAGGACATGATCATTGAATAGTATGTTAAACAGTTGGTCCAAAACCTGATCAAATGAGATGGGATGGCGATTCCTACAGCTGAAGGGCTAGTATACCATCTTTCAATTCCAATTTTAACCTGCCTAGTTCATTAAGGCTTTGTCCAGTTGCAAGTAAAGGAAAAGAAAGATAAGTGAAATTAATTTAGAAAAGAAAATAATAAATTTTGTAATGTAACTATCTTAAACTCTTATTGGATACGATAATCAAACTTCTTAAATAAAATATTTATTTAACTTCTTACAATGAGATTATTAGTCAAAAGTTTTAGAGTTGATGGAACACGTTAAACCAAATCTTTTAACTTATCTTATACTAATTTGGTTCAATCTACCATTCATATATTAAATCGAATCCCATTAGACCACATAACAAAGACGAGCGGATTTCTTACCTGAAAACCAGTACTTGAGTTCCATGCGCTAACAAGTGCTGTATGATTGGTAAGATGGAAATGGGACTGTCTAGCCACTCCCAAAGGAACACATCCCTGCAATGTTTTAGTTGGCATCATCCTTAGTTATTGAGAGTCACCAATATAAGGAAAAAACAGTGAAAATATTACGTACCTGCAGCCTTGCCACTTGTCCCATTGACCAATTATACCATGACGAGTTTGGAAACCTTCATCAAATCTGGTAATTTTGGCATGTAAAGCCTCCACAACATCTGGGCAATTCAAATACTCAACAATGTTGCGGTGGGCACAGGGATCACCAGTTCCAAGTACCGGACCCTGAAAACAGAAACAAAATATCAAATCAAAATCCATAATTTTCAGGGCAAAAAAGTGTAACTCGGTTTGACTCGGCAATGATTTCATGAAGCATCAATCAAGGTCTCACTCAAGAGAATTTAGAGTTTGGATCATCATTATGTATATGTATTTTCTATAGGATTTCATCATCATTGATGTAGTGTGGGACCTATGATTAGAGTGCGGGACTCACTGGATATGGACGGTGATGAAATTCTAAAAAAGATACAAATACATGCAAGTAAATTATTCAAAAAATTTAAAATGAAAACCGAGTTTACTTGAATGTGGCTGAGTCAAATTGCTTACCGAGGTGAGGTTTGTATTGTCTTCATAACACATTGGATTATAAATGTTATAGGAATCTGTGTTTTCAGTGCTTCTCAAGTAATTAAGAACTATAGCTATTTGACACTCTTCAGTTCTATTTGGAGCCGGAATATTAAAATCACAAGTTCTCTGGATTGTTTCCCACTCATCATTTGGGATGAGATTGTGCCTCCATAGGAACTCAAACTGTGCTCGACTGCCACCCACGCTATCAAGACCGACATCATCTATTTGATGGATACCAGGGTTTCCTATCTGCCATGTCCATCAATTCAAAAGTCAGCTCTAATTGTAATGACAATAGTATGACATAGAGAGAGAAATAGATAGAAAGAGAAGACATACAGAGATGCCCTTGAGATTGATGAATGTACCACCCTTGTTATTTTGTTGGAGAATGGTATAAGCAAGTTCGGGCACATAATGGCCAGCATAGCTTTCACCAGTTATATAGAATTCTCTGTTCTTGTATTCAGGGAACCTCTCTAACCAGTTTATCAAGAATGTATAAGCATCTTGTGCTGTTCTCTGATCTCCGGTTGAAGTATAATCCGATGTCGTGTTAGAGTACGAGAACCCAACCCCTGCTGGTGACTCCAAGAACAAGATGCTCCCCACTGGATCACCGGCAAAAAAAATTTCCAAGGGATGTTTAGGAGCGCCCTTATTTGTTTTGTCTATTTTTTTTGGTCTTACCTAGCTACTAGAGTTTTCTGGGGAAGGAGTGGAGGGGGTGCCTCGTGGCATAATGTGAGATAGGAGAGCCCGTGACTGTCTAGGTGTTGCACTTAATTGGTAGCAAAGATGTAAAGGGATAATTGAAAATCTAAATTTGATTTTGAATCCATTTAGCAGGTATTCGTATCTGGTCAGGGATATTCGAGATCCACATTCGAAGAGTATGGAACATAATCTATCCAATTCGAATGGAAATCCAACTAATAATAAAAAACTCATTTACTAAAGATCTTGGGTTTTTTTTGAAGATTTGACAAGTTCTAGAGAATAAGAAAAAGGAATTATGAGACTAAGGCTCTTTTTGGTATGTATTATAGAATTACTTATATAATACATTATGACATATATAGTTGTTTAGTATGATTAATGGTACTTATTTAGATTTAAAATAATTTGATTAATCTAAAATCTACAAATAGATTAGAAAGTATTTATCATTATTGTGATAATCTCTTATTACTTCTTTGTGTCTAGTAATATTAAATTATTATTATTTATGATTCATAATTTATTCTCATAAATAATTTATTATAAATAACTCATAAATATAAATATAAATATACCAAAGAGAACCTCAGATAATTGAGAGACATAGGTTGAAAGCGAATCATATCCATCAAGGGGAGGAAGGTCCAGGTTACACAAGTTAGGAATGTATTGGATAGTTGAAAATTCAAATATGATTCACACGTATGTGTCCATTTAGAGGTATCCATATTGGTCAAGGGGTATGTGGATGGGATCACATCCAAATTCGTTTATATCTCTATCTGATGAGACAAACCAACTGTGCTGAGTAATTGTTGACATTGTTTTGTTTATTCATTGAAATGAATTTAAAATGGATAATAATCTCACATTTATTCCATGAATAGGGATTCTGAATGAGTCCATCTTTCCGGATGAGAAATGGACCGAGTTCCTCAAATGCTCCAAATCCAAGAGAAGAACAACCAGGACCTGTGGATGAAAAATTAAAAAAAAAAAATTAATTAAAAACCTAGGACCAAAGTTAAGACTGATAAGGTTTATAAGTGCATGCTTTCTTATTTCAAGAGTATTTATGTACCTCCATTAAACCAAAGAAGAACAGGCTTTGTTTCTTTGTTGCTGTCGGCTTCAACAAAGTAATAGTAAAGAGCTCTTCCGGCTGTCTGATTAACTGTGATATACCCACCGTATTGGTTGATATTCAAATTAGGTGGTTGTCCAGGTAACTGTAGTATTTTGTCTCTGTCTTTGGATCCATCTTGAGGTATGAGTTTAGGGTTGAAGTCAGGTAAGATTGAATTGAGGATGCCATCGGATGTGTTCACAGCCCCAGTGGCCTTGAGCTTCATGAAAACTCGAAGTGCATCACCTTGCCGGGCATAGCTGCTCGATACAAAACAGCCTGCACATAAGAAGGAAACATAGAGAAGAAGAGGAAAAAGGTTTCCCGAAGTCATCATCTTCTCTTCCACACCATGCGACTGAGGTGATCATGAAGTTCCCTTTCCTTTTATATGGTTAAAAGGGGCTCTCTTAACGGCTTTTTAGAGCTTGTGGTTGAGAGTTGAGACAGCTATATTAAGTATAGGATGATAAACTTCCATATTAGGTGTTGGACACTGGACTGTTTGTTACAAAGTTGGTAGTGATGGAAACATGTACACAAGGACGCGGGAGTCTATCATGAGTCATAACTCAATGTGTCACTGTTCATGGGGAAAAAAAAAAAAAACCAGAAGTGGTTGAGACAGCTTTCTTATACTTATCTCCACCTCTCTACCTCTAACTGTAAATACGTAGTAGTAATCTAATAACTTTGTGGGAGATTCCAATCACAACGTTGGAAACAATTTTGTTAACAGGGGTCTACACGGTGAGAGAGGAGAAAGTATAGATATAGGATCCATGTGGATAGGATACGATTGTGAGAGGGTATAGGAAAACATTTCTGCACTTTTAAGGATGATATTTTGTTTTTCTCTTTCCTGTTGTTTTTTTTCCAGGAATATTTTTGGAAGGGAGGTAATTGTGCTTCAGAATAATTAGACGCAGGTCTTTCCTATTAAGTTCCATCTCAAAAGTTAAAATTTGTAAGTAGACGAACTTTTACATTTATAAGACACCCAAGATTCAGTCTCTAACCAATGTGGGACTATTCTCGACGCTCCACTCACGTGTTGCCCCTCTTTTGGGTAGTACACGTGGCATATGGTCCCTCTTTCGGGTGACCGTATGAAGAGAATCAGGAGTTATAATACCATATTAAGTTTCTATCTCAAAAGTTCAAACTTGTAAATAGAAGGACTTTCACATATATAAGACACCCAAGATTCCAACCTTTAATCAATGTGGAACTATTCGCAACATTTCCCATGCAGTCGGGAGGAGGGTAGGTCTTCATTCAGTGTGGAATGGTGCCAGGCTAGAATAATAAGAACTTAGATAATTAGATCAGATCAAGGACCAATGAATTTTTTACTACAACTATGTTGGACTTTGTAGTGTAATTGTTGGCAAATGGATCAACTTTGATGAGAGCGAATGTGTGAGGGGCCCCACTGGTGTTGTGGACAGCACTTACACAAGCAATATGTTGTTGGAAAGAGGAGAGAGAAAATGGAGAGAGAGTATGGGTCCCATAGTAGGTCTCACTGATGATGTGGCTACCAGAGAAGAGAAAGAGATTGAAGAGAAAAGGAGAAAAGAAGTTGTGGGTGGGACCCAAGTAGCTGATGTGGCAGCTAGCCACATGG
Organism: Protea cynaroides; assembly: GCA_028583415.1. Taxonomy (NCBI): domain Eukaryota; kingdom Viridiplantae; phylum Streptophyta; class Magnoliopsida; order Proteales; family Proteaceae; genus Protea; species Protea cynaroides. The sequence goes on from CM053269.1 coordinate 73,633,443, forward strand.
TAGCACCTAGCAGCAGCCATATGGTAGCCATAGGCCAGCAGCTGGCTTGCTATGCTGCATCCCACAAGCAGAGCCGCAGGCCACCCAGGCAGCCATAGCCCTGCAAGTAGGCAAGCAAGCAAAGCCATGGCAAGCCAGCAAACAGCCGCCGCATGCCCATAGGTCCAGGCGCACGCACGCACTCTAGATGCTCCACCAATTGTCAAGTTAAGAGAAAACCTTACCGGAGGTTCTCTCACCTATAGACGATATTGTACATTATACTGGTTACAGAGGCCATTTGACAGATTCTCAAGGGTATTTCGGTCAGTTCATGAAAGGAGAAGATGTGATGGACGGTCAAGATCAAACCGCGTTATACAGATTCCGATCTGACGGCCAAATAAAAGGCAGGCTACAGTGTATAGCCGCCGACGGAAAAAAGTTCTTGTGCCCTGGTTTTAATTGGTCTGTCATAGGTTTATATAATGCTCTGCGCCACATAAGGGAGATGCCACTATTTGGTGATGCTCGTGTACTGTGAAACGGAGCTCTAGATCCCAATCGAATGGTAATGATCTCTTGAGTAATAAAAAAACTGGCAAGCATAGAGTAATAAAAAAAAAAAAATTATTGAGCAATGACTTGTCATAATGCCATCATCATCTTATTGTTTTTGTTCGGCCACCCTAACTAAAAATATGTTTTGCAATGTTCAAAAATAACCATCGTGGGAAATGTCAGTGAGTGCGATGGAATCATGGAAATGATCTTACCATCGCCAAAAATATATATTTTTTTGTAGTTTAAAATTCTATAATATATAAGTTTTCTCCCGGTTGATTGATATTCTTTTTTCATATTTTTGCTTAGTAATATTCTAGACGGGCTATATGAATATCCACAGCAGCATGTACACTTATCTACTTTTCCCATACAAAAAGACATCAAAAATCGAGAGAGATTTAATTAACTACAAAACCTAGCCACTTCCTGGAAAGTTATACCAACGGAGCACTCCTTCGAACCTGCTATTACTGTTGTCCAATGTTTCTCTTTCCTTCATTATTTTTTTTGCAACAGTTGAAAGATTAGTTCCTTTTAAATTGAAAAGTCTCTTTGTTTATAAGTTCAAACTTTTGAGATGGAAACTTAGCATGGTATTACAGTTCCAGATTCTCTCCTTATGGTCACCAAGAAGAGGAACCAAATGCCATGTAAACTGCCATCCAAAGAGGGACAATACATGAGGGAGAATGTTGAGAATAACCCCACATTGGTTAAATATGGAACTTTGGGTGCCTTATATACTTGAAAGTTCCTCTACTAAGTTCAAACTTTTGAGATGAAAACTTAATAGTCTTATCTGGTATATAAAAACTTTGCATTCCTTTCTTTGCAAAAGAACCTTAATACAACAGTAGGTAAGAATCTCCAAATTTTCTTAACTCTTTTTTATGAAACAACTATATTCTTTTGTGATAGAGAAGGTTTCAAGTTTTATATTAAGGGAATTGATACCATAAAAGGGCAAAGAATTGTTGGCCATGTGTTGTCATTGTTGGCAACTTGATCGATGTGGCAGTGTAGACGAGTTTATAGTTAAAGAAATGAGGAGAGAGAGTCTCTGTATAGGAGAGATAGTGTTTGTGCAAGTGGCAGAGCTGAGGAAGCCTTAAGCATATTCTACATTGTTCTACAGAGTGTAGTTCTCACTGATGATGTGATTTATTTGATGAGTGAAAAACTCTAGAGAGAGAATGGTGATAGAAAGAGGAGAGAGAAAATAGAGAAAGAGCGTGGGATCTACAGTGGGTCCCACTGTCTTTGTGGCAATCATAGCTAATGTAACAACTGACAAGCATAGAGTGAAGATAGAGAATGAAGGTAGAGAAAGAAGAGAGAGAATCAGGAGAGAGAAAGAAGAGAGAGAGAAGGAAGAGAGAGAAAATAATGGGTGGGACCCACTGCTGAGGTGGCATGCGGCCATGGTAGCCAGCCTGGCCGAGGGCCAACACCATGGTAGTAGCACCGCAAGGCAACAAGGCCCGTGGCAGAAAGCAGCCTTGCCACAGCCGAGGTCAGCAGCAGCAGCAGGCAGCATGCCTTGTCGCAAGCCAGCATGCCCACATGGCTGCATGTCTGGCAGCAAGCAGCAACGCCAATGCCCCATGCCAACCCCCGCAACAGGTAGCCGCGTGCATGCCCCATGCCTCCTGGCTCTCCCTCAAGCTTTGCAGCATTCACACCACATGTTCGACGGGTCACTCACGCTCTTGGGAAGTTTTACATATCAGAGTTTGTTAACAAACAATTCTAGTCACAGAGGCCATTTCATAGATTCTCAAGGGCTTTTTGGGTTGTTTAACAGAAAGACATTCAAAATAAACGGCCCAGATTAAGCCACGCCTCACAGATTCTCATTTGGTGGCCTAGAAAAATGTGGGCTCTAGTATATCTCTCCCGATGTGTCAAGATTCCCATCGCGAGTACTCTCAGTGGCTGGACACAAGCTAAAGCGGTGCTCTACATTACATGGAGTGGGCGCTATGTTTTAGTGTTACGTACCTACAATGCAGCAGCATGACGAATCCTGATCTAATAGTCTTGATTAGCGACGATATTCGATGACGCGATTGATGCCGATCTAAAGGATAGAAGACAATCCCGCCCTTTTGCAGGGATCCGATGACCGATTACAAAGATTCCTGAGCAGACAAATGGGGCCTCGACAACGCTTTTGGCGTGTCAACGCTAGAACTTTGTTGTAGTCGCATACAACTACAATTAATCTCACCCTCTAAACCATTTTGATATTGTTTCATTTTAAGATAACTTCAATTACTTGTCATAAAAAAATCAATTGCAATTAATTACTTCCTTCAAATTCAAAGAAAACAATTCTTGCACTTGCAATTCATTTTTTCTTTTCTTATATATCCAAGAAAAAATTTCCTTATTACAAAGGCCATGAAGATGTACAATCTAATCCACAATAATTACAAGGGGATTTCGGGTTCTTTTATCTCTGGAGGACGTCATAGAGCTTGTGATTTTTTGGGGTAAGTATAGATTTTATTAAGACCCAAGAAGAAAGGCCGGAGAACACAAACACTCTTCCAATCCGGGGAACAACCTTGGAAGAAGACCACACCAACAACAACCACCTTGGAAGAAGACCACACCAACAACAAGCCAAACAGGGCCGGAAACAAGAGGCATTGGGAACATCCTCACGGTTGAAGAGCCTGTGATTGCTCGAAGAAATATGTGCAAAATAACTTTTCTCAATTTATCAACTATTTGATATTACTTTTTAAGTTTTCTTGAATGCATTCGTTTTCTTATTTTTTTTTATGAATAAAAATTTATTACGGAAAAAAAAGGGAAATCGTACATGTAGACCCTCAGGCTAGACAAGAAAGGGAAACCCGCCTTCAAACTAGAGAACAAAAAACAATATTTAAAAATTAAAGTAACTGAATCTGGAGGTCCCAGTAGAAAACAATATTGTATTCATTTCTTATAATCTCTGTGTCCTAATGTTGCTACTCATCTATATCAACGGCCTCATGTTTGTTATAGAATTCTTTCCTAAAATACCGATCTGGCCGGGGTAGATAAAGTATGTTCACTCTACGGAACACCTTTGGATAAGCTCTAATAAGGCTAGTTCTGTTAGATTTTTTACATTCATAGGGTTTTATTCCAAACCCTAATCATCTTTATAGCAATCTAGAACACAATGGAGATGTAGATTAATCTATAATTGTAAAAACATAATTGTACATGGGAAATTGATTTTCGCCATTAACCTTGAAGTTTTGATCACAATCTTCTACAGTCTGTAGATGTTCCACTTGTTTTTCAATGCTCATGGGTATAAAGAAAGGAAAATCAACTAAAACTGTAGGGATTTATGACCTAATCACTCCTACAGTGAATTAGGGTTTGCCTATCTTTTTATCTTGTGACGAATCAAACTGAACCGATCAACTTAGTGATACAATCTCCCATTACTCAATGGATCTGATATTTAATTAAACCCATTAGAATATTCTCCAACAAGCTCATCACTTAATTAATTAATAACACAAATATTACCCTTGAATCTAAATCGACACATCTTTATTTTTTTGTTTATAATACATAGATTAACCTCCTCAAGTAGAGCTGTATAATCTAATAAAACAATTAGACCTGATGTGCCAAAGGTGGCTACATATATTGACTAACCTAAATTGGTCTATCCATTCAAAAGAAAAGTACAGAAGGAAATCCAGAAGACTGGCAATTACATTTTAGTAGACATTTTTGATTAATAATCATCATTTTGGTTAATCCCAAGGTCCGAGAGGTCCTCCTTGGTTTTGGCCTTAGGAAGGTGATTTCCTTCGAGGAATGACTGGAGGAGTTCAAATGCTCTTCGTGGTTGGTCCAATGGAACTTCATGACCAGCTCCTCTCACTGTAGCTAGTGTCAAGTTGCCTTCATACACCACCACTGACCCACTAATCTGTAATCATCATAACTATGTGAATAAAAAAAAGAAAAAAAAAATCCCAATAATCAAGTGCCTTTTTAATGTTTAAATGGACCATTGGACCGGACGACACGATCCTGGACCAATGGTTCAGAATGAAGATTTATTGTCATCTTTTCATTCGGTCTGTGTTGTTTATACACAAGAAAAAAAAAAATTCTCTGAACCATGAAGTGAGATCTACACCAACACCGATGAGTCTGTCTCTCCTGCTTGCCCCCAACTGATATATTATTCACTATCACCCAACCCCATTGGTGGGTGCAACCAATTCTACCAGAACCCATGCTTGGAAAAATTTAAACCCAAGAAGAAAAAGTAACAGAAAATCATTCCACATGAGGTAAGAATGCACAACAATAAGAATGCACAATAACCCAAACTTCGCCGGATCGAAAAAGATCTTTTGTAGTGAGGCTGAATTGACAGTGAAGATTCTAATCATTTTGGATGCACTTTGAGTGATCAATAAGAACATCCCAATCTATTTTGAGTGGTTGGAATCTTCACTGTCAATTCAGCTTCATTACAGAAGATCCCTATCTGTTGACCCCGTTTTTGGGAAACCGGTCCACCTTTTTGGAAGCGAATTAAGAATATTGTTTCTCATTAGATTGATGCGAAAAATTACCTCTTGATTGCCCCAAAGATGCCATTTCTTGTGCTCCACAAGTTCAAGCCTATTGATTGATAATCTAGTGGCAGTATACGGAACAACAGCATCTAAATCGCCACTGTATTTCGTCATAAACATAAACCGCCGTAGCCATGGTCAGATATCTTGAAGTGAATCTTAAGAATGTTAAGAGCTAAAAAAACATCATAAATAGAGGCCATGGATCTTCTTACTTGAAAACCAGAACTCGTGTTTGATGCGCTATCAAGTACTTTAGGATTGGTAAGATGCTATTCGGACTGTCCTGCCATGTCTCAAGGAACACTTGCCTGCAACGTTTTAGTTTGTACTGTCAAGTTTTCAATTCAAAAGTTCAAACTAGTAAGTGGGGGGACTCTTCATATATATAAGACCTCAAGATTCCAATTTCATTAGTAATATGAGACTATTCTCAATACTCCCCCTCACATGTATCTCTATCGTTAGATAGTATATATGTGGCAATACATGACATTTTTTAGATGACTTGGTCCCTCTTTTCAGGTGATTGTCTCTCTTTTCAAGTGACATATCCATGACTATCTACATTTTTGGGTGACTATTCCTGTTTTTAGGTGACTTATCCATGAATGTCCCTCTTTTGGGTGACCGTCTTTCTAACCATAGTCCTTTTGTGCATCTTGCATCCCTCTTTCAATACTTAACTTTTTATTTCTTTTTTTAGGATTAGTGAAAATCCTTAGTTCAGTATTTTAAATTGAAGATCACCAAATATGATAGAAATAGTGAATATATTATATACCTGCAGTCTTCCCATTTGTCAAATTGACCAACTATTGTACCATCACGACTTGGGTAACCTTCATCAAATCTGGTAATTTTAGCATGTAAGGCCTCAACAACTTCTGGGCGATTTAAATACCCAATAACGTCGTTATGAGCACACGGATCACCGGTTCCAACTGGACCCTGATAACAAAAAACGAAAGATATCAACTCAAAATTCATTATTTCTTGGGTAAAAACGTGTGAGTTAACTCGGTTGGACTCGGCAATGATTTCTTGAAGAATTACCGAAGTCACGGTTGTATTGTCTTGATAGCACTTAGGACCATAAATGTCATAGGAATCTATGTTTTCATCGGTTCTCAAGTAATTCACAATTGTAGCTACTTGACAGGCATCACTCCTACTCCGGCCCGGCACAGTGAAATCACAGCTTGTCTGGATTGTATTCCAGTCTTCATCTGAGATGAGATTGTGCCTCCATAGATATTCAAAGTGTCCAAGACTGTCATCCATGCTCTCAATACCACGATCATCTATGTCATGGAGACCAGGGTTTCCGATCTACGGCCACCAACAAATTATTAAAGTCATCACCTGATCAAATTGTAATAACACCAATATAACACAACATAACATAGACAGATAGAGAAAAGATGGGAAGTCATACAAAGATGCCTTTTAGATTGATGAGTCTACCACCCTTGTTATTTTGTTGGAGAATGGTATAAGCAAGCTCAGGCACATAATGGCCAGCATAGCTTTCCCCAGCTAAATAAACATCTTTGTTTTTGTATTCAGGGAACCTCTCTAACCAATTTATTAAGAATGTATAAGCTTCTTGTGCTGTTCTCCAATCTCCGGTCGATGTATAATCCGATGTTGTGTTTGAATATGAGTACCCAACCCCAGCTGGTGACTCCAAGAACAAGATGTTCCCCACTGGATCATCCAAAAAAAAAAAAAACAGTTGAGATGATTAGGAGAGCCCTTAATTTTTTTTTTCTTTATTCAATGAAGATGAATTTAAAAATCAAAATAGTAAGCTCACATTTATTCCATGAATAGGGATTCTCGATGAGTTTATCTTTTTGGACAAGAAATGGACCGAGTTCCTCAAATGCTCCGAATCCAAGAGAAGAACAACCAGGACCTGTGGATGAAATGCAAATTATTAGACTAGTTACCCATGTAATAATAGTGTGATTAAAGTGTTTTCAATCTAAACGGCCATTTCTTATTTTAATTTGGTGAGTGCGCAATAATGTATAGAATATTAATAAACCTGTACAAATATATCCGGAATGCATCAATACATTCCAATATAAAAGATGTATTTAATTGAATTAAAATCTAAAACTTGACAAGTGACTAGTCTAAATTATGTTCTTCTTATCCAATGACAGCCAGAATGGACTCATCACCTGTCCCCATGACAGAATAGTATCTTATAATATTCGAAAAAATAACATATCCTTCTTTATAATTGTGACAAGGGTCTGTTGTTTTTTCAAATGTAACAAGATATCTACTCTTCCATGCAGAATGTTGATAAACAATCAAGACCATATTAGGGCCAATATCTTTCGTGAGTGCTTTCTTATTTCAAGTAATGTACCTCCATTGAACCAGAGGATAACAGGCATATCCTTGTTGCTATCGGCTTCTACAAAGTAATAGTAGAGAGCTCTTCCTGCGGTCGTATTGACTGTGATATACCCACCATATTGGTCGATATTGACACTGGGTTGCCCAGGTAAATTTGATATTTTGTCTCCCTCTTTGGATCCTTGTTGAGGTATGAGTTCAGAGTTGAAGTCAGGTAGGGCGGAATTGAGGATGTTGGATTCGTCTACCTCCCCAGTGGCCTTGATCTTCATGAAAACTCGAAGTGCATCACCTTGCCGGGCATAGCTGCTTGACACAAGACAGCCAGAAAGGAGGGACACAAAGAGAAGAAGAGGAATAAGGTTTGCCGCATTCATCATCTTCTCTTCCACGATGAGACTGAGATGATCGATTATGAAGTTCCCTTTCCTTTTATAGTTACAAGGACTCTCAACGGCTTTTTAATTTAGAGCTTGTGGTTGAGAGTTGAGAGACCTGTTTTTATGCATAGGATGATAAACTTTGACTCCCTATTAAGTGTTGGATAGTTCAGATAAGTATTAAGGTCCAGTTGTTACAAAGTGATGAACCAACCAGCTTGGTGAGTCGACCTCCAAACCCCTTGGAAATGGAGTCATGTTTCATGACTCATTGTGGGAGTGTTAAGAAAAAAAGGAGAGAAAAAAAAAAAACGAACACCAACAGAAGTGGTTGATCTTACCCAGAAAAGAAAAAAACAGAAGCGGTTGAGTCAGCTTTCTTTACAAATTTCAAATTTCAAGGCTTTCTTTGGAACCCAAAAAAAAAAAAACAATTACTAAGGTCACAAAAGGGTGTTATTTTTTTTTAAACATCAAAATATATTTATTCTCCTATGTGAATGGATGATGTCCATTTTAGTCGTTAGATGGAGAGAGCATGGTCTTCATTACCCTCGTCTAATTTCACGTTTTAATTAATTAAATACCTCTATTTGTATCACAATTCATCATATGTATGTCCATGTATGTGCATGTGTACCCCAAACATTAATTACAATTCACTTTCTAATTTTGAAAGGTTTAGATTAAAAACCGTTTATGTCAGCATTCGTTATAAGGTGTGGATGAAATATTTTCTTTTTATTTATTATTATTATTATTTTTTTTTTGTGTAAAAGTTTTGATATTAAAATTAGTGCTGCTTAGGCTTATCTTTTTGACACTTGAGGATTTTCAAGTTCCGGTGCCATTGTATGTGCTGCCTTGAACCAGCCATTGCTTCAGGTAGAATTATGACGACTTACGGCCACCAGTTCCCAATGCCATTGTATGTGCTACCCTGAACTACCTCTTTGACTTCTATAAATTCCGGCACCTGTTTAAAGTCGAGATCAAGCCTAACCTTACTCTTGATGCAGAGAAGGAGCTGGTAATTGTTGCTGGTCTTCAAGATCTGGTTGCACTAGAGTACGGGGGACTTGTTTACATGTTACAAAATATTTAAATTGTGATACAGACATCAAATGTACATTCAATATATTTTCCCAATTATCACTTTCAATGTTGATATCTTCTAGGAATTTAACAAGGATATATGGATGACTTGGGGCATGGCATGTATATACCCATGGTTATCAGTATGCTTCCTCCTCTCTATCTCATTTATGCTAAAAAACTAAGTGATTCTAGGAATGTTTTGTTCAATATAATCAAGGACACGTGCCCATTAGTTAAAATATTGTTATTTAATTAGCTTTCTCTATCTTACATGTCAATAGTTAGAATACATGTCAATAGTTAGAATACATGTCCTTCTTCTTCTATATAAAAGGACAACATAGTATAGCTTCCTTTTAATTCAATAAGATACAGTCTTGAATTCCGATCTAAGCTTTCAACCTTCGGATACCATTTGACATGGTATCAGAGCTGTGCATCTGGTTTCTCGGACGAATCCTTTAAGTTTCTTTCTTGTCAATGTTCGTGTTTCTTTTTCTCTGTACTTTTACTCTGCATCTCAGCAACTGATTTGAAACGATACTGTTGTCTCTGTGTTCTTTGCTATAGGGCTTGTTTTTACTCTGTTTGTCTTTTTAGAGTCGATACAGATCTCCGAATTTTTTTTTTCTTTTGAGGTATTTAGACCTTCATCTTCAAATTTCAGGTTTCAGCAATTTTCTCTTGAAAATTTTGAGGTATTCGGGCCTCTATTGTTCCCATCGTCTCGGTTATCGGTTGTATTTGTCTTTCTTGAGGTATTCAGACCTCTTTTTTGTCAGGATTCAAAGCCACTCTCTAGTTATTTTTCTGCGTTGAAAGTCTTGCGGGATGAGCTTAGTTCTCATCTCTATTTTGTCGGATTGCACTTGTGGATCCCTTCCCCACTTTCTTGAGCACATACAGACCGAGAGAGTTTTTCAGTTTCTACTCATCTCCATTTTGTCGGATTGCACTTGTGGATCCCTTCCCCACTTTCTTGAGCACATACAAACCGAGAGAGTTTTTCAGTTTCTGATGGGGCTAAACGATGTCTATGGTACTGTTCGAACTCAAATTCTCACAATAGATCCACTTCCATTAAGGTCTACTCTCTAGTTCTTTAGGAAGAGAGACATCGTGGCTTATTTCTGCAGTAGGTAAGTCCTGATAATATGGCGTTTGTCGTGAATCATTCCTTCAATCCTTTACGGGTGCTAGTACATCTCATTCTTGTTAGCGACCTTGTTAGCATTATTGGCCTATAGAACTCTAAAACACAATGGTCTCATACATGAACATATACGTAATCACGAATATGATCACCTACCTCTTTGAGTTTGATCTTACTTTAGTCTTCAAGTTTTGATCGTAATCCTTCGATTACAGTCTTCCACAGCCTCTAGAGGATATCCACAATCTTTTGCCAATGGGTGTAGAGAGACTATTTCACTAACTGTGTGGCTGTGGGGACTCTGATCCAGTATTTATAGAATATTATCATAACCCTAATTCCCTTCCTACAATAGAATTAAGGTTATCTATCTCAACTGAATGATGAACCAACCAGACCGATTTTATCGTGTCAATCAGACTCTCACTGACTAAACTAGTTTAGATAATTAATGTAACAACTCAAGTTTTTTTGAGTGATCTCGGTTGCTCATTATGTTGAAACAGGTGGAAGGGATTGATAGTTGGGGGCTGTGATATATTGTTCTATGTCTATGGTGAAAATAGGTAATGTTTACTTTTAAATAGTGTGAGATAATGTGTGTGTTGACTTGTGGATATTGGTATGCTAAAAAAAATTCAGATTTATGATGCTTAAAATTTGTGTTTTGTCTATAAAGTAGGAAATGAGTTGTTATGCTAGCATAGTTGTTTATTTTCATAAGTGACCTTACCTTTATGAAATTGTTATTGAAAGTGAATATTAGATTTAAAGAGTTAGCTTAATGGTTTACTTTTTTTTAGTGCTTGATGGAATTAAAACTTGGAGGTCTTGAGTTCAAACCACCTAGGAGGCAAAATGGAATTAACTCTGTTGGCATTTACATATTGATTGTAGTAGATACCCAATAGTGATTCACTATTGGTGGATGATGGGTTTTCACTTTTAGGAAAAAGGGAGGACACGAGGAATTTGGTGAATTAGTTGGAGATCATTTTTGGTGGCTGAAATATAAGGGTGACTTAAACCTTTAAAATATGAAGGCATGCATGTCAAGATAATGGAATCTTGGAAGGCTAAAATAGGAATGGAAGAATTGGAGGGATACCCTAGAAGTATAGGCAGCCCCTTCATGCATTGGGTGACTGTTGAGGGCAAGAGGGGGATTTCACCATAAAATTTAATTTTAGAATTTTAAAAAAATAGAAGAAAATAGAGTCTACAAAAGAAGGATCTGATTTCAGTTCAGTTTTTTTGTTTGAGCTGGGAAATTCGTTGGTAGAGAAGAGAGTGGAAGCTTGTTTTCGTTGTATGAGATTTTAATAGTTGGGGAGCTTGTGGAGTGGATTGAGGTGCTAGAACTTGGGATTTTGAATGCAAGGAGGAATGCTCAGCTGGAGATCATCAGTCCATGGAAGCTCTCAAGGAAGAATTTCATTTTTGGGGTAGCCTTGAAGGAGTTGTAGCAAAGCCAAGGAAGAAATTAAAGTTAGAGTTGGTGTTCTTGGTGGTTCAAGCTCGGGAACTATCTTGTGAGTGATCAGGTGAGTTTCTTATACCCTATATGGTGAAGGGAATGTGGCTTGCATGTTGAATCAATAAAAAAATAAAAATAAAGTGGAGTTTTGGAATCATTTAGGTTTCTAGTGAAAGAGATGATGAACAGTAACATTGTTCATCAAATCTCAAGCAAAGTATATGTAAAAGTGATTTTGTACATGTATAAATTGAGGAAAATAGAAGTTTAAATATGGTTAACATCTGCAAAGGTGATTTCTGAGTTTAAATGATGAGTTAAGAGTGTTAGATGGTAGTGGTTATGAGAAAAACAAGAAGAAAATGACCTTAGATGATCCAACCCGTTTTGGGTTAACCCGTCATGGACTGACAGCATAACCCCTGCTCAGTCCAAAGGCCATAACTTCCTACATACAGATCGAAATTTGATGATTCTTGATGCGTTGAAAAGGTATTTGAAAGGAGCACGTATTGTGCTAAAATAGACACCAAAATTTTGTTGGACTTTGTGTTGTCATTATTGGCAACTTGGCTGATGTGACAGAGTTTGTGAGCATACATTTAAAGAAATCAGGAGAGAGAATGTCAGTATAGGAGAGAGAGTGTCAGTGTAGGAGAGAGAGTATCAATACTGTGGCACAGATGTGGCAACTTTGCTTGTGTATTCTACAGTGTTCTACACGTGTTTCAGATGACTTGCAATGAGTTAAATAGGATTTTACACTGATTTTGATAAGAGAGAGTGTCTGTAGACCCCACTGGTGATGTGGCATAGTTTCTAATGATGTGATCGAGTTTCTAATGATAAGGCAATGTTGCGGCATTCTGAAGCATTACATGAAGAAAGAAAATGTAGAGAGAGAATAAGGAGAGAGAAATAGGAGAGAGAAAATGTTGGTGGGTCCTGCAGCAGGTTCATGGTAATCTGACAGTGGAAAGATGTAGAGCATCCAGTTATCTTTTCAACGCAACTTGAATCACTCAATTCTGACGTCGGATGTGAGAGATATCGCAGTTTTCGTCGGATCGCTCAAAAAAATTATTAAACATTTGTTCAGGGGTCTTTTTGCAATTATCAAGAGTTGAGGGAAAAGACTGAAATTATCATAAATAGAGTTAAATTTTGTTCGGATGGCTCAGAATGAGTCACATCCTCAAGATCCTATTCGGATGGATCTGATTAAGGCAGGATCGAGTGGATCTCAGCCATCGCGTCAGATTCCATCGCGTGCCTTCGGATTGGTTGGATGCATTATATTATAATGGCCGCGATCTATTGTGTTACCGCTTGATTCGGTGTAGCATGCTTACGGTGCGCAGCGGGTCAGATCCAGATCCAGCGGCTCACGTAATCTCCGATTGCGCCTGACGCGATTAGTTCAGATCCGATGGCGCAGGTTTAATCCCGCCTTTTTAAGGTTATCCGACGACTGAAAGAGTAGATTCTGTTTCCGCGAATCAGATTGCGACAGCGCATCGGTGGCGCGACTACGGTGCGGCACGGGTGTAAGTTTTGTTTGGAAAGATTCTCTTTCCTTATTTGTGACTGGCCGAACTTTAAATTGCCATAACTTCTTCATCTGAGCTCCAAATCAGTCCGTTCAAGTTGCAGTTTTCATATTTTTTGATGCTCTATACATTGGGAGCCGTTGGGAGTTGAAAAAACATAGAGAAAAATAAAAAATAGCATTTTGAAGGCAGATAGAAGGTTTTCTAGGGTTTCATGCCCTGTAGGAGTGATCAATCACCAACTACCTCTTCTCTGTGCATCAATGGAGTGCTAAATCCCTATGAGAGGTCAGTAGAACTTTTATTTTTATATTCATGGTGATTATGGGTTATGTGGAAGAAATTAGAAGCCTGTGAGCGAGATGTGCTCTGTGAATCGATCTTTATCATCATTGAAGACTGTTAGAGAGTACCTGAGGGCAGTGTAAAGCTTCAGAGAGATTGTTGGCCATTCGAAAGCATTGTTTGTGAGATTCTCAATTCTTTATCTATTTATGTTTTCAATTTATTGTATGCTAGCGTAGGTGCAAATTGTTGAATACCTAGCTAGTGGGGAAAAATTGTAAGGCAAATTTATAAGCCTAAAAAATTTGTTATTTGCTTCTCGTGGGTGCGGGTTAAGCGTGGTGTCCAGTGTGTGCTGAACACTGGTACTTGATACTTGAATTCCTGGCACATGTGTGCCCTCCTAGTTTTATGCTGGGTAAATTGGGTGCATGAACTCCCTGCTGTGTAGACAGCAAGAAGAAGTGTATTGAGTATATACAGAGCCCGTTGGGCATTACTCCATGGACTAGCCATCACACACTGTGTTGGTGAACCATGTATATCCTGTGTTGTGGACTATCTTTATTTTTCTATATATTTTGGAGTGCGTGGAATGGCTTGCAGGATGGGTGTGCAAATCTGGTAGCCCTGGCCACTGAGTGGTAGCGAGGTAAATTTACATACGCTTGTGTGTGTGTAAAAGTATATATCTCTATTAACTCTGGGCAGCAGTAAATAATCAGAAAAAAAATTTTAGACACTGATTCACTCCCCCTCTCACTGTCATATCAAGTTCATCAAATTCGAACTCCATCCTACCCAAAGCTCATGTTAAAATCAGTATAAATGCATGGGAAAAATCTAGGTATCATTGGTTTCAATAGATTGGTTATTTTGACCATTTGAGATCTATTCTTGGTGAGATTTCTTCTCAGAGATCTTTGGTGATATGTAAGGTGTATGTGATCCAAATTTGATAATTTTTTATGAAGTTTTGGGCATTCAAATTAATTTATTATTGATTAAAGGTTCATTGTACAACAAATACTGTTACAGCAGATAGGTAAAAATATAGGGCTATTTTGGCCAATCTAAAATAGTTTTTAATGAAATTATTTTTCAGGGACTTCTATTAGCCAGTAAAATAGATGTGGTCCAAATTTGGTAATTTTTCATGAAGTTTTGGACACTCTAATGCAATCATTTTTGAAATAAGATCTATATTACCGAAGTTGCTGTTACAGCAGGTTTTGGGGTTTAAGTGTTGGGGTTTCCTATCTAAGAGACCTAAATAGATTGGAAAACTAAACAAATGTTTAGAGGACTTTGTTATGATGCATGTTAAGGGGTTAAAAGATGATTCCTACATTGATTAAAGCTTAATATGTATAGGTATTCCAAATAAGACAGCATAGTAGGGAGTTTATAACTTAAGCCAAACATGGGTCATTTTTGGCCAAGAGGTTCAGGTAAGCAAATCGGGTATCCCAATAATTTTAATATCATATTTGGGGTTTGCTCATGCATTTTATAAGTGAAGAATATTGCTTTATGGCTGTAGGAGGTGAAGGTTTTGCTTGTTGCACTCAAATTTGGTTAGAAGTTCAAGGAGCTATAAATAGGGTAGTTGTGAGTTACAAAGTGAGTAACTAACCTCTTGTAGTAGGCTAGTATTGTAAATATATTTATGTGCAGGTGTGGTGATGAATGCTTCTTGAGTTTGATGCTTTTATATCCATCTATGTAAACCTGAAATATTATTCCACTTTGGTATATAGTTTATGAGTGGTATGGTGAAAATTGTCAGATGCTACAAGTGTATTAATATTTATTGTTGTTATATTGTGTTATACATATAGTTATGAATGTAGAAAGTTTCTTCAATATGTTACATGACCCCTAAACCTGAAACAAGAGAATGAGATCATTTTAATGAAGAATGTTTACAAGCTGTAAAATAAAATGTGGACTAATGGATGTAACCAATGGACAACAAACTTTATACTTGTAAGTTTTAATTTTTTAAATGCTGTTGGTGATCATAATATCTTCGTAAACTACTGTAAACTAGTAGGAACGTCATGAGGACAAAAAAAGATAAGAAATAGGCTTATACTAGTAAAGATAAGAGTAAAGGTGAAGTCAAGTTAGACTACAACGGAAATGACAATCCCTTCTAATAGGTTATAAAAGATACGAACAACAAGATGAGTTGGAACTAATATAAATAACTTGTAACAGATGTACATGCGCCGATAAAATGTTAAATAGTAGCATCTGTAAATTTATATACGGAATAAATAAATGGATAGCAAGTCCAAGTTTATATTTTATAGAAAGAAAAGTCCTAAAAAATCAGCCTAGGAATACAGGTACATCATGATTAAGTGACGGCAAATGGAAACATCTGTTGAGTCAAACAAGTGGCAAGATACGGGAGCATCCGGTGAGCCAAACATGTGACAATAAACGGAAGTAGCCGTTGAGTCAAACAAGTGGCAAGATACGGGAGCATCCGGTGAGCCAAACATGTGACAATAAACGGAAGCAGCCGTTGAGTCAAACAAGTGACAAGATACGGGAGCATCCGGTGAGCCAAACATGTGACAATAAACGGAAGCAGCCATTGACTCAAGCCTAACAAGTGACAATAAATAGAAGCAGCCGTTGAGTCAAACTAGTGACGAGAAACAGAGGCATCCAATGAGTCAAAGCATGATGTACAATTGACAAGAAACGGAAGCATCCGTTGAGTCCAGAAATATTAACAAATAGATAAGTCATGAAAGAAAATAGTGGCCTACAAGAAAAATAGAATGCAAGTAAGTTATATTATTAAATGGCCAAGCGCACAATGGGGCAAGATATGAATACATTTATTGAGCCTAAGACAAGAATTTGTAGTCAAGTCAAGCAAAAACAATGAAAGCAAGACAACAAATAAAAACAAATAAATATACAAATCAATATCATGGAACTATAGGAAAACAAGGAAGTATACATGAGTGGGAATATGATCACCTTATGATAAAAAAAAAAGAAAAAAAAAGAAACAAGAACAAGATGTGAAATATTAGCAAGTAAATAGCAGTTATATATAATACAGAACAAAGACAGCTTCCTTGTTTATTACATATTTTATATGATGTTTGTTGCATGTATTCCTGCCAAGTTGTTAGCTATTCACTGAGCTTTGGCTCATTCCAGTTGATTTACATATTTTACAGGTGATTATGGCAAGCTCAAGGAAAAGAGACAATCGTAGATGGTAGTCCAAGAGGAAGTTTGGGCCTCTTGGTTAATTAAAATATTTTGATTATGTATTTGTATAATGTAAACTCCATGTAGTTGATATTTCAACTGTGTGGGTAGTAAGTTTTTGTAATAGGCCCACACCTTGGATGTAATTTAAGTAATTAAGTTTATTTATGTAATGAGTAGTTTTGCCCTCAGTTTAACAGAATATATGATTTAGACTTTCACTGTATATTTTAAGGTATTGAAAATGGATCAAAGTTGATGACAGATGAGATAGAAGGTACTATCAGATGAGATGATATATGTTTGGAAGAAGAAAAAAAAATTATACAGATTTAACTAAGCTTTTTATTGTTTTTAGTGTGATCAGTGATTCATTTCCCTCATCTGGGAAGGGGATGTTACAATTAATGATGCCCATTTACTCTAATAATCTCCCACTTAATTATAAAACTATCATCAATCAGCGTGGCCGTGGAATCCAACACATTAAATTGTCACAAAACTTTGATTCATCCATCAAGCCTACCAAAGTAGAGCAACAATGGAAAATACACCTTAATATACAGTGTACAACCTTCTGTCAGCCACAATAGAGATCTACTCAATACATGAATTGCATAAGATAATGCATGAAGGTAAACTCTCATGTGAGTCCAAACTTAATTAAATAAACTTTAATTAAAATGCCCCAAAACCTTTATGGGTAACATGATATTTATATAATTTAGAAATATAATATCATATTTTGGCTAGACACCACCTTTATCCTTTGACTAAATACCGCCTTGTACTCTTTGGCTAAATATTACCTCAGTAACCCTGATAAAATACCGCCTTGTTATATCGACTGAATATAGTTACAATTCTTTGACATGTCAAACACATAACTATGTGAGTAAAATAACAATAATGCAATGCTAAAATAAATAAATAGAACCATGGTTACAAAACTGTACCAATAAAACCATGAGCAACATAACCAAACACAGATATAAAATGTTTGAACATAAACATAAAGCGTCACCCACTGATTGAGCATATCAAGAGACTTCCACTGTTCCAAATATTTGGCCGTTCAAGCCTTAGATAAAATTGATTTATATTCAACCATGAACAATTACTCATCAATGATTCAAATGTCATTAATGATAAACCAAATAAAATAATTCATAATAACATACGTTTAAAGTTATTCCCAATTAGGGTGTGAGTCTATATCTTCTAACTTAAAACAATGTGTTATAAATAATCAAAACATAAATGTAAAACCATAATACACATCCAGGTCTTCATTCATTGGCATTTTTCTTCTCAGAATTTTCAGACTCCTTAACTTCAAACTCATTAAATTGCGCAAACCAAGTCTGTCTGATCTTACAATTTTTCTTAATATGTCCTTTCTGGTTACACCAAAAACACTCCACAGTACTTTGATCTTCTTTCTCTTCCTGCTCTTCACCTTTATCATAAGGTTTTTCACCATTCTTGTAGAAGTTCTTGTGTCTATGAGGTTCAGGTCCATATTTTCCCTTGCCTTTGTTTATCGTCAAGTTGGCACTCTCAATCTTTTCCAATTTAAATAATATTTTACTTCAGTGCAAACTGATGTGAGCTCATCCAATGTCCATTTATCTTTACAAGTCTTGTAGGCTGTCCTTATATGTTTGTATTGGTCTGGAAGGGGTTTTAGTTTAAAATATATCAGGGCATCCTTACCTATTGGGTTACCTAGTCCCTTGAGTTTCTCAACCACTCTAGTCATATGAGTTATGTGGTCTCTCACACTCCCAGTTTCATCAAGAGGAGTATTAGTCAACATTTCTATCAATTCACCCACCTGCCCATTCTCGGAAGACTCATTATTTAGCTTGGATGACTTCTAATAATTTCTTTGCATTGTCTAACTCAGGAATGCTATCTAAGATGGACTTTGGGACAGTTCTCTGAATAATTAGTGAATAATTTTTATTTGTATTTTTTCATTTTTCCTATGTTGCACTTGTGCCTTTGTACTAGTATCTATTATGGCTGCAGGTTTTTCCTCTATGATGCCTATGTCCAGATCAGAAAGATCTATTACTAGCTTTAGTTCCCTAAACCATTTCCTATAGCAAGCTGCTGATAACATAGGCATAGTGGCTAGGTAACTTGTTTGAATAGACATCTTGAGGTAATCAATTATAATAAGTGCAAAACTACACTACAAAAAAAGTAAATGTAAATCCATGATCAATACCAAACACAATTAGTTAGCAAGTAAATATACACAAGATATGCAAGCTAATTTATATCTTTGAAAAGTCAATCGAACTACACATACATCCTTTGGGACGATATGTGCGCTAGTCTTCTCAATAACTTTGCTAAACTACAAGGAATGATGGTCGTCAAAAAATCCCATCACCTTTGGGTGAATGAAACCCCTAAACCAATATCTCTTAAGCCATGTGCATGAATTTAATATAATCTTGACAATGCCACCTTTGGGTGGACATTGCCTAACTAGGCTGTTATTAAATTGTGGAATACCTTGAGTCTGAAAATATCACAGTGAAACTGAATGTGCCACTTTGGTGGTCACCACCCAATCCTACTATGACATTCACAAACTCTAATGAACAACAAAAGTGGGAATTTTAACATACATGTTAAAATTATTTAAGCTTTCAAACTCAAATAATCATACATCATACACTATACATCTCATCATGCATCTTAAGCCTTAAAAGGAACAAATACAACATAAAAAAGCAAACCGAGTTCTAAAATTGCATGAAAAGGTACTGTTTTCATCAAAAACACCTTCCCTATAGACCAGAAACTACTCATGTAGTATACCACAATGTAGAGCACGATGAGATGGAGACGACAAAACAAACTGGAGGTCTATCGGACCTCCCACGTGCCGGCACACACCGATTAAAGGGGCTTGCGAAGCCCACTCTTCGGGGAGTCGATCTGGGTCAAAAACCTGGTTTAAAAACCAAATCGACGGTCAGTCAGGCCCGAACCAAACTAAACCAAACCGCCCGATTTAACAACTTAATTATCCGGGTTGGGTAACCGTGTTAAAATTTTAGGTCTTCAAATTGACCCATCGAACCAAATATTTGGGCATTCGAGTCAACCCATTGAGTCCAGATCGCATCCTAGTCGAGCTTGTGGAGCAACCCACTGAGTTCTTGGCATTCAGGTCCTGGGTCGGACTTGCTATCCGGTTCGGTCTAGAACCACCGGTTGGTGTTTGAACCATCGGCTTGGGTTGTCACACCCCAATTCCGACTGAACCAAAAGTGTGAGTGAACCGCCACTAAACCAATGGTTTACACTAGGATCTCAATAAGACCGTGTCCAGTAACACAAATCATTGCACATAACCATAATCAGAATACGATTAAATACAGCGGAAGTCTTAATAATATTGAACTGAGTACTTCTATTGATAAATAAATAAATTATTCAAATATTCAAAATACCAAAACGTAAATATATAGCTTTACATCGTTTAGAAAATCCAGTTGAAATAAAATAATCAATTCATTCATATCCTAGAGGTACATGCAAAAAGGACACTCGCATGAAGCATCATGCTCGTCCTCCCCTGCTTGCACTTCCATACACTGGAGCATCCACATAGTCCTCTACAATGTAACCTGCATCAACATCTAAAAATAGTGTGTACATAAGGGTGAGCTCACAACTTAGCTCAGTAAGAAAATCAGACAATGCAACAAACAATATGCATGAATAACATTCACATTATGGTTTGATTTTAAGTTTGTAATGTGCTATAGAAAGGATTGGCGGCCACCGCACCTCTATACACGAGTGAGTGAATCCGTCTAATGGATCAAACACCACTGTCGTCCCACATGCACCTACCGTAGAATAGAGATAGAGCTAAAGTGTTTGGATTACACACCGCCAACACTTCCCCTGATGCCCTACCCATATCAACACGTAAGCCCCTATTGGCGAGGGCTTACAAACTGGGTTCGCAACTAATCAATCATATATGTCATCACAGTAGGCCCTATCCCAGCACAGCTCCCTACGGCATAAAGATAGGGCTTGAGTCTAGTAGCCAGGCCGAAGACCACAGTGCCACTTCTTCCCCCCTGATACCCTATCCGCACCAAGCATGCTAAGACAGAAGTGATACGAAAAGGTGCTAGTATCCAAGATCATTCATCTTAACTTAGAGAGAAGTTCAATCACTTACCATTGGTTCACAACTATGGTATTCTTCGTCTAACGGCGGCTCCTCTTCCACCTTTCTTAGCTCCTTCTACTCTTCCAATCTCTTTCTCCCCTCTAGGGTTTGTGATAACAATCAAAGAGGTTTAAGGATGTTTAGAGGCCCTTAAATAGGCTAGGGTAGAGTTTAGGAAGTTTTCCTAAGTTAGAAAAGTTTCTAGGCTTGAGATTTGGCAAGCGGGACCTACAGAGATCCTTTTTCAGATCCAACTAGTCTGCCTGCGTAGACATACTGATCGACCATTATATAGACCGGTACCATAAGACCAGTATGAAAAATATCATATCTTTAGGTCCGTTTTCGTACCTGATTGTCACCCGCTCGTCTCGTCTGGCCCGGTGATGATTGGAAGACCTGTTACGACATGAAATAGAGGTTTAGATCGCGTTCATGGTATGTGGGTCTTACAACTCCCCCACCCTTAAAAGAAATTTCATCCTTGAAATTTTCTTGTAGGTCTCACAACTCCCCCACCCTTAAAAGAAATTTTGGCCTCGAAATTTATACATACCTTGTTCATTGAAAAGGTTAGGGTATTCCTTTCGCATCGCGTTGTCGTCCTCCCAAGTGATTTCTTCTACATCTTGGCTTTTCCAATGCACTTTGATGTAATGGATATCCTTGATTAGGAGATGTTGTACCTTTCGGCTTGTGAGCATCACAGGTATCACCTCAAAGGTCAAATCCTCTGTCAAGTCTGGTGGGTCTGCTGTCAAGATGTGCGATGGATCCCTGACATACTTTTTCAGTAAAAAAACATGAAACACATCATGAACGCTTGACATAGACGGTGGTAGGACCAGTTGATACCCCACATTAGCACGTTTGGTCAATATCTCGTATGGTCCCACGTATCTGGGGCATAGCTTTCCCTTCTTACCGAACCTTTTAAGACCTTACACAGGTGATATTTCAAAAATACATTGTCACCCACTGCCCTGCAAACTCCAAATCTCGACGTCGATTGTTCGCGTAGTGCTTTTGTCGAACTTGAGCTGTCTTCACTCTTTTCTAATTTGATCAATCGCTCGACAAGTTTCTTCTACGAACTCCGGTCCTACAATCCTCCTTTCTCCCACCTCATTCCATAATAGAGGTATACGACATTTCTTCCCATAGAGCACCTCATATGGAGCTATCTGGATCGTAGCCTGGTAACTATTATTATAAGCAAACTCGATGAGCGATAGCTTCTCGTCCCAAGCTTGATTGAAATCTAGGGCACACGTTCGGAGCATGTCCTCCAAGATTTGAATGGTTCATTCTGACTGCCCGTCTGTCTGAGGATGAAAAGTTGTACTAAACTTCAACTTGGTTCCCATCGCTTTCTGTAGTCCTTCCCAAAACTTAGATGTAAAATGGGGATCTCTGTCAGATACTATACTCTCTGAAACATCGTGAAGTTTGACTATATTATCCACATATAGCTTGGCTAGCTTATCCATGGTGTACTGAGGTCTGACAGCGATGAAGCGAGTTATCTTGGTAAGTCGATCAGTTCCATGAACGACGCTGGGGCGTTGGTCAATCCGAACAACATTACAAGGAACTCATAATGTCCATACCTCGTCTTGAAAGTAGTCTTCAGAATATCTCCTGTCTTGATCTTCAGTTGGGGATACCCCGATCTAAGATCAATCTTAGAGAAAACCTTTACACCCTGCAACTGATCGAACAGATCAGCGATCCTAGGCAAAGGGTATCGGATCTTGATAGTTAACTTGTTCAATTCCCGATAGTCGATACATAGGCGTACGCTATCATCCTTCTTCTTTACGAACAATACAGGTGCTCCCCACGGCGATATGTTTGGTCGAATGAAACCCTTATCTAGTAGTTCTTGTAACTGGGTCTTCAACTCCTTTAATTCTGTAGGGGCCATCTTATGCGGTGCCTTAGACACCAGCGCCGACCCTGGCATAAGGTTTATCACAAACTCTGTAGCCTTATTTGGAGATAGTCTGGGTAGGTCTTTTGGAAATACATCCGAAAGCTCTCGTACCACATCCAGATCTTCCATCTTTGGCACCTCTGCAGCGATTTCGACCACAGACACTAAGTAACCCACTCCTCCCTTTTCTAAGCATATCTTAGCTTTTAGAGCAGAGAGGATCAGCTTCTGCTTCCTAGGTAACTTGGTTCCGATGAAGCTAAACTCCTTCCCATTATCATCCCTGAAAGCAAGCTTCTTTTCGGCACATAATAAGCTAGCTGAATGATGGCCTAACCAATCCATTCCCAAGATGACGTCAAAGTCTGCCATCTTGAGTTAGACTAAACTTGCTTCCAGGTTTCGCCCATTAATAATAACTGGGCACGACCCATAGCATTCATTCAATGCCACTTCTACTCCCAATGGAGGGCGAACTAATAAGCGTGGAGTTAAGAGCTTGACAGGTAACTCCAGTCTCTTCTCAAAAGACATAGAAACAAAGGAGTGTGTAGCCCCAGAGTCAAAGAGTACTCTAGCGGGTACACCAGCTATATCTACAGTTCCTGAAATTTACTTATCCCTTAGTTCTACATGCTCATACATAACAAAACAGTAAACAAAATAGTAAGGGACATAATCATACCAGTAGTGATGCGGTTGCTTCCTTTGTAGTGACTGCAAATATCTTTCCTTGCTGTGGTGGTTGCTTCCTTGGTAGAGTGCAAGTTTTTGCATAATGGCCAAATTGCTGACATTTGAAACATTTGACGTTAGGGTTCTAACCGTATACACCCGTCGGTTCCACAATCTGATGAGTGGTGGTTTTGCTCGGCAACGGTGCAAGCCTGTTTCCCATGGTTTGAAGAGAAAAACATAGAGTCTGGACGTTGCGTAAACCTAGAGCAGCTCCAGCGGTTCGATGTTGAAGCAGCCTTCCTTCTGTGCACTTGGGTGGTTACCTGTGATCATCTATACAGTGACTACCTGACCCAATCTGGTCAATCACTTCTACACTAACCTGGAGGTTGAGGGGGATGTTAACGATTTCAGTCACGGTAGGGACATCCGCCTCACCAGCTTTGTCAAGGGTGTTCCCATGTCATTCAACACTCACCAGCTTGCTGATCTCTTGGGGATTTCTAATGATGGTGATTTGGTTTATTACGCTCCCAAGATGAAAGGCTTCCTTACTGATGATCTATGCTAGGAGGTTACAGAGCAGATCCTTAACCTAGGGGCGCCCATGAAAGTTTCCAGTTTGAGACCTCTCCCTCGAGTCTATTACCACATTATCCAGCATAATATTGTCCCTTAGAACGGCCACTACAGTGATTTATCTCAGCTCACCCAGTACCTGACTTATTGTGTATGCACTAGGGAGCGGGTCTGTCTCCCTTATATTATCATCAGGACTATGCGTCAGGCTACCATGCCCGACCAGATAAGAAACCTTCCTTATGGTCGACTTATCACTTCACTCCTACAGTGCCTTCAAGTAGATATGAGGGATGAGATTGCGATTGAGGACACTATGACATCAGACATTGATTAGGATGCCATTGTCCGGATGAGGATGGACAACCTGCCGATCAGTGATGAGGAGTTAGAGGCTCGTCCTCGTTCGCTTAGGAGGGTAGCAGCAGCAGCAGCAGCCAATGCAGCTTATGCAGAATAGGTAGGGGGTGATGATGATGAACAGATGGAGGATATTCCTGCACCAGAACCGTCGCCCATACCTACAGCAGGACCATCCCAGCCTCCTCCTGATACTGTGATGGGTATGTTTATGGAGATTCGGGATACCCAGCGTGAGATGAACCGTGACCTAGGGCGCCTCTCTCGCAGCCTCAGAGTCACATAGGGGCAGATACACTGGCTCCGAGTCGCATATGAGCTAGACTATGACATCGCTGACCCTATTCCTCCAATGCCCCTAACCCCATGATGGATCACTTCAGTTTTCTCTCTCTCTCCTATTATTACAGTTTATTATAACAGGGTAAGTGTCTAGCTTGTGGACTGTATCCTGTAGTACAATTAACTCTTTCACTCTTGGATGTTTTTACTTTAATGGTAGTTTATAACTCGTTTTTTGTCTATTAATATACTTAGAACTTGCTGTTTATAATTTTCACCTTTAGTATAGTTTATTTTGCTCTTTTATATTTAGTCTCAGGCATCAAACCAGTGCTTAAGGTGGGTTTTCATTAAAGCTTTTAATTTTTCCTATCTCAATTCAATGACTCAGTTAAGTGCATATATGGTCTGTTGGACAGAGCCTAAGTGCTCTAATACCAAGTTGTCACACCCCAATTTCGATTAAGCCAGAAGTATGAGTGAACCTCCACTAAATCAACAGTTCACACTAGGATCTCAATAAGACCGTGTCCACTAACACAAACCATTGCACATAACCATAATTAGAATACGATTAAATACAGCGAAAGTTTTAATAATAATGAACTGAGTACTTCTATTGATAAATAAATAAATTATCTAATTATTCAAAATACCAAATATAAATAAATAGCTTTACATCGTTTATAAAATCCAACTGAAATAAAATAATCAATTCATCTATATCCTAGAGGTACACGCAGAAAGGACACTCACATGAAACGTCATGCTCGTCCTCCCCTGCTTGCACTTCCAAGGCAGCATCACTTCCATACATTGGAGCATTTACATAGTCCTCCATAATGTAACCTGAATCAACATCTAAAAATAATGTGTACACAAGGGTGAGCTCACAACTTCTTTCAGTAAAAAAATCAAACAATGCAACAAACAACATGCATGAATAACATTCACATTATGGTCTGGTTTTAAGTTTGCAATGTGCTATAGAAAGGATTGGCGACCACCGCACCTCTATACACGAGTGTATGAATCCACCCAATGGATCAAACACCACTGTCATCCCACATGCACCCACCATGGAATAGAGATAGAGCTAAAGTGTCTGGATCACATACCGCCAATACTTCCCCTGATGTCCTACCCATATCAACACGTAAGCCCCTATTGGCAAGGGCTTGCAAACTGGACTTGCAACTAACCAATCCTATATGTCATCACAGTAGGCCCTATTCCAGCACAGCTCCTTACGGCATAGAGATAGGGCTCGAGTCTAGTGGCCAGGTCGGAGACCACAGTGCCACTTCCTCCCCCTGATACCCTATCCGCACCAAGCATGCTAAGACAGAAGCGATACAAAAAGGTGCTAGTGTCCAAGATCCCAGACCTTTCTCATTTCACACACCAACAAAAACAATAGCATGCCTAACACACAAACCTAGCATAGCGAGTATGCATGAACAATATAATAACTGAAAGTAAAGATGACATGTGAGTATGCACAAATACCATGCCATAGAATCATAATTATTAACAATGTTTTACTGTTATTAAGTTATTAGGGTTTAGGTCTGATTCCCTTACCTGACGCCTGATTGCTAGCTTGCTCCGCGTCACATAATCCAAACTCGCTATCACAAGGTCCTAAACGACGTTAGGGTTGAATTAAAATTAGTTTCTTAGGGTTTACGTTGGTCGGAAATCAACTGGGATTGAAAACACCCTCACAGTGCATACCAGTCGCAGGTACCGATGGCATCACTGTGGGGCAAGGTGCGACCGGTGTGGTCGACCGGTCCCCACAAACCAGCTATCGAGAGGTACCGGTCACAGTACCAGTCGCACATAGTGCAACCGGTATAGTCGACGGTATGCCTCCGAAAGATGACCATCTTGGTGTTCGCCTTCCGTCAGTCACCCACTACGGCTGTTAGGGTTTCTCTTATGCATTCTAGGCTTGAGCAATGAGCTAGGGTTGTCTTAAGTTCTATTCAAGTCCTAATTCCTATGATTTCTTCGCTTAGAAATCGAATCTAGGGTTTAACGAACAATTAGGGTTTAACGGTAATTTAAGGGTTTTAGATCAATACCTAGCCTTGCAAGTTATTGATCAGTCATGATCATTCATCTTAACTTAGAGAGAAGTTCAAGCACTTACAGTTGATTCACAACTATGGTGTTCTTCGTCCAACGGCGGCTCCTCTTCCACCTTTCTTAGCTCCTTCTCCTCTTCCGATCTCTTTCTCCCCTCTAGGATTTGTGATAATAATCAAAGAGGTTTAATGAAGTTTAGAGGTCCTTAAATAGGCTAGGGTAGAGTTTAGGAAGTTTTCCTACGTTAGGAAAGTTTCTAGGCTCGAGATTTGGCAAGCGGGACCCATAGAGATCCGTTTCAGGATCTAATTAGTCTGCCTGCGCAGACATACCGATCGACTGGTATATAGACCAGTACCATAAGACCGGTATAAAAAATATCATATCTTTAGGTCCGTTTTCGTACCTGATTGTCACCCCCTCGTCTCGTCTAGCCCAGTGATGATTGGAAGACCTGTTACGACATGAAATAGAGGTTTAGATCGGGTTCATGGTGTGCGGATCTTACAACTCCCCCACCCTTAAAAGAAATTTCGTCCTCGAAATTTGCATGTAGGTCTCACATGGGTTACACGTGTTGACCCGTACGTGTACCCAACGGATGTCCGCTATGTTAACCCAGCTCAGTTAGTTAATAAGATTTGGGCCGACTCACCAAGTTGAGTCGCTAGGGTTTCCGAGTCAGCCTTGGTTTTTTTATTTTTTTTCCTTGTCGGTGAGTAGATTCCACTCATCACTTCAGGCCGTGCGTGAGGGCGTCCGGAATCGGATGGTGGAGAATTTTATATAGCCATGACTGGCTCGGTGAGAGCTTCAATCTAATATGTAATATGATATCTTTCATTGGTCAAAATTTTTTTCATTCTTGTACGAATGTGATTTGAACAAGTTCGTTCGAATGAGGAAGGAAATTTTTTATCTTTTCTCAATAAAAACTCATGGGTATATGAATTCAATGATCTACCATTGATTCTAGGTCTGTAGGCCTAGTTCTGATACCAACTGTTAGAATTATTGACTTACAGATCTTTAAGACAAACATAAACATAATCATAAATATGATCAGATACCTCTTTGAGTTTGAGCTCCCTTTAGTCTTAAAGCTTTGATCGCAATCCCTTGATCCCAATCTTCTATAGCCTCTCAAGAATATCCTCAATCTCTTATCAATGGGTAGGGAAACTATTTTACTAACTGTAGTTGTGAGGACTCTAATCCAGTATTTATATAATACTATCATAATCCTAATTACCTTCCCACAATAGAATTGAGGTTATCTATCTCAAACGAGTGATGAACCAACCAAATTGGTTTTATTGTGTCAATTAAACTCCCACTGAATAACTATTTTAGATAATTAATAAAGCCCATATACTCCAACCGACCTCTTTGCTCCCATTGAAATACACATGGTCATATACGGGAGAATTGTTATGAGCTTCACGGCTTTCCCCCTAGATTTGTGCATAGGCCACCGAAGCCACCTCGATCCTCTTCTCAGCTCAATATGATGTCGTTTGAACAGAATACTAACACTGGGGTCCTATGGATTTCTCTGAACATATTGCTGATAATGCTTTAATGTCACAGCCACAGTCATAAGCAACTCCTCTTCCACCACTAAGCAATGTCCAATATCAACAACTGTTGTCTTTTCTAAATTCCTCCTCTCCTACTATGAATTTTGCAAGTATGAATCATTGTTTTTCTGTGGTGTTACCTTCTCAGAATTCTTGGGTGATTGACTTTGGAGCATCTTACCATTTCTTCCCTTTTCCTACCTCATCTCAGTCTCTTGTTTCCTCACAGAAACACCCACCGGTTACATTGTGAAATGGAATCACCTATCCTATTACACATCTCAGTCATCAGCAACTCTCATCTTAGTTACATTTGAAAGATGTGTTTTATGTTCTAAAATTTTCTTTAATCTTTTATCAGTTAGTTAATTAACAGTTTCATTAAACTACTCGGTGACAATTTTTCCCTCTTTCTATATTTTCCAACACATGTCAATGAGGATGATGATTGGAAATAGACTGCTACGTGATGGGTTGTACTACTGTGAGTCTTATTCAGCCATAGTGGCATTATCTATTTCTTCTATTTCTGCTCATACCTGGCATTGTAGGTTAGGTCACCCCTCTCCCCATTCTTTTATATTACCGAATGTTAGGCCATTTATTGAGGTTTGTAATATCTGTCCATTAGCTAAACAATCACGGTCTCTATTTCTTGTTAGTCTTTCTAAGTCTTCTACCCCATTTGAATAGTTACATTGCGACATCTGGGGTCCTTACTCCGAGGCTTCTAACTCTGGATGTCATTTTTTTTAGTTTGGTTGATGACCATTCTCGAACCACTTGGGTCTATTTCATGAAGAGTAAATATGATGTTGTTTTTCTTCATAAATTTATTAATATGATTAGCAATCATTTCTCTATTACAATAAAAATTTCTAGGACAGATAATGGTTCTAAGTTTTTCTCTTCTTCTGTACAATCTCTCTTTTCTTCTGTGGGTATTATTCATCAGTTGACCTGTGTATACATTCCATAGCAAAATAGAGTTATTGAAAGAAAACATAGCCTCTTGCGTCAAGTAGCTAGAGCTTTGCGTTTTCAAGCTTACCTACCATTGAAATTCTGGGGTGAGTGCATTCTTAAAACCTGTGTAAGACCTGCATGCCAAAAACCCGGTCTAATTAAATATTTCGGCTCATAGCAAGTCTTAATAACGTGAATCGGGCCGAATCAATGGTGGAATAAGTCGTGTTGCCACGTACAACATCAAAAATAGGCACGATTACGAAGATAACCTAAAGCGGAACCCAAACCGGACCATGGATAGGAGAAGTGTCCCTATCCAGTTCCAAATACAGGGTTGTGGTCTGCAACTGGACAAAGTACGGGTTTGACCCTATCGGGTTGGGCACTCCGAAATCAATCCAAGGAAGGAAGGAATATTTCTTTCCTACCACATTGGTGCCCATGTGGGATAACCCTCTAATTCACCAAATCTCGTACCACAAGGGAATTAGTTTCCCAAACTCCCCACAAGAGGATACATGAGGGGAATATTCCATCGGAAACCCCAAGGTTACTAGGACTCTAATTAACCCTAAACAACTCTAGGGTTTTGCTAAAAGAAAGTTAGACAAACCTAACTTCGTTCATGGGGGAGGCCACCTCAATAAACCACGTTTTTGGGAAAGTTGGGAGAAGGTATCACCATTAATGGAGCTCCCAAGGCATATACCACCGTTGGAGATGTCAATTTTGAAACTAAGATATAGAGATGTTCCCACTCATCCTAACGGTTTATAATCTTAAATAAAAAGATACCTAGACAACAGAAGTTGTTTACGGTGTTAAAATTGTTTTGTTTCGGGTACCAAGTATTGCAAAGACAGAGATCCTTTTGAAACTTATATCTATCTCTAATATATCCTTTAAATTATATTTTAAAATCTCGAAAAACATTTACATTGTATTCTCCTTTGCAATCTACAATTAGTCTCAGCCTTTAAGCATTGTCATATTGTGTTATCTTATAATTACACCAATTATTTCCTTTAAATTCCAAGAAAAGGTATTTCCTTTAAATTCCAAGAAAAGCTGACGGTAAGGGATGTACAATCTAATATACAATAAGATTTAATGACACAAATATTATGCTTAAATCCAAATTGACACATCTTTATTTTTTGTTCTGTTATAAAAAGCTATTTATAACGGAAACTGTCTCTCCGTGTAGTGAAGGTAAGGTTGCGAACATTCTACTCCTCCTTAGACTTTGCAATAACGAGAGCTTTGTACACTGAAACACCCTTTTATAAGAAGCTAAATAATACAAAGATTAATCTCCTCAACTAGAATTAATCTAAAACGATTAGATCTGATTTGCCCAGATGACTACATATATTGACTAACCTAATTATGTCCTACCTCCTTCAATAGAAAAGTGCATAGGGCAATCCAGAAGAGAGCGACATATTACACAGAGTAAACATGTTTTGATTATTCACATTATTCCCTTTCTTCTTCTTCTTCTTCTTTTTCTTCTTCAGGCTAATGACGGGTATCTAAATCTTTTGCCTAACTAATCCCACGGGCCCATACTGACCCCAAAACCACATGGACCAGACAATTTTGGGGTTGAATGAGAATCATTCCACTTACACCCATAGTAGGAAAGAAAGAGCACTCAACACCATGTGTGAATGGTCCCAAGACAGTAAAAGGAGTCGAATTTAATACCTTCCTTTTCCTGTGGTGTAAATCCATTGCCAACTGAACTACCCCTTGGGGTTTTTTATTCCCTTTCTTCTATTGTCCGGATCCGTCAATAAATCATCTTCATTTTGGTTAATCCCAAGATCTGAGAGGTCCTCCTTGGTTTTGGCAATTGGAAGACGATTTCCTTCAAGGAATGACTGGAGGAGTTCAAATGCTCTACGGGGTTGGCTCAACGGAACCTCATGACCTGCTCCTCTCACTGTAGCTAGTGTCAAGTTGCCTTCATACACCACCAGGGACCCACTAATCTGTAAACATAATCACCATGTGAGTAAAACGAAAACAAAAAAAAAATCCCACTAATCAACGACATTGTATTGTTGCAATATTTGCCACTTGTCAAGTGCTTTTTCAATGTTTGAATGGGCCATTAGACCAGTAGACAGATTGTGAACCGATGGTTCAGACTGAGGACTTATTATAGTATTTCATTCAACCTGAGATTGTTCGACAGAAATGGATAGGGAAGAAAAGGAAACTTTTCTGAACAGTTTGGTGAGATCTACGCCAACACTCCTAAGTTTTCCTCTCTTTCTCTCTCTGCTCCAATGGTTTCTCTTCTTAACCCAACTGATATATTAGGGAAAAGTTAGTTGTCAGACAGACAGTCATCCAATCTTACAACCCCCACCCTTTGAATACCAAAACTACTTTTGTATGGTGTAATCACGTTTATGGTTGAGGGCGAACTCGTGGTGTGGTTTTCATGATAGTCCAATGAACATGTATTAAAAAGAATCATAAGTAAATGACATTTAGCCGGATCCTTAATACGCTGTCTTAATGATACTATAAGTGTTTTTAGAACATAATACCTTATTTTAATTACCCATTGTTTTATTGTCAAAAGTTCTAATACAAAGGAAAGATGACGATTTCACAAAGCTTTTAAAAATAATTTACCCTTATGTAACTATCAAGAGTTATCATTGTTTCATATATTTTATTTTAAATAAATATATAAAATGACAAGAATTATTCTTATTAGAAAAAAAAAAGAGGTTTCAAATTATTTGACACCTCCAGAAGTCACAATAAGTAAATCCCTTAATAAAATGAAGAAAAAAAAATCAATTGATGGGAAAAATTACCTCTTGGTTGCCCCAAAGATGCCATTTCTTGCGCTCCGCAAGATCAAGCCTCTTGATCGATTCTCTAGTGGCAGTATATGGAACAACAGCATCTAAGTCGCCACTGTGTTTAGTCACAAGCATAAACCACCATAGTCATGGTCAGATATCTGTAAGCCCCCCATGTCCTCACAATATCTTTTAATGAATGTTAAGAAATTTTAGGGCTAAAAGTTCATCATAAGTAGAGGATCTTCTTACTTGAAAACCAACACTCGTGTTTGATGTGCTATCAAGTACTTTAGGATTGGTAAGATGCTACTGGGACTGTCCTGCCATGTCTCAAGGAGCACTAGCCTGCAATGTTTTAGTTTGCACCATCCTCATTAGATTTTTTTTTTTAATTTTATTTATTTATTTAGTTATTTATTTGCTAAAATTCGATAAAATTGTATTAATAAAATAAAGAAGTATATCAAAATCGCCAACTAATGGTAGACCTCACCTTTGGCATTGCCATAAGTAGGGTACCCCTAGAAGGTAGAAAGAAAAACTATTCCCTAGAAGGTAGAAAGAAAAACTATTACTGGAGTCTAAACTGTGGTCTATAGGAAGCATCTCGTACCACCTCTCTAGCAATAAACTTAAAACATTCAGTCCATACAAAAGATCTATCCATGGCTGCTCTTCTCTAGCAATAAACTTAAAACATTCAGTACATACAAAAGATCTATCCATGGCTTCTTTTATCGTGAGCTTGTCAGCTACTGTGTTGATCTCTCTAAAACAAAATATGATAAAAAACAGTGAAAATATTTGGTACCTGCAGTCTTCCCATTTGTCAAATTTACCAACTATTGTACCATCACGGCTTGGGTAACCTTCATCAAATCTGGTAATTTTGGCATGCAAGGCCTCCACAACTTCTGGGCGATTCAAATACGCAATAACGTCGTTATGAGCACACGGATCACCGGTTCCAACCGGACCCTGATGGCAGAAACGAAAGAAATCAACTCAAAATCCACAAGTACTTGGGCAAAAAAGTGTGAGTTATCTCGGTTGGACTCAGGCAATGAATTCTTGAAGAATTACCGAAGTCACGGTTGTATTGTCTTGGTAGCACTTAGGACCATAAATGTTATAGACATCCAAGTTCTCATCAGTTCTCAAGTAATTCAGAACTGTAACTACTTGACATGCTTCACTCCTATTTTGGCCTGGTAAAGTGAAATCACAGCTTGTCTGGACTGTATTCCAGTCTTCATCTGAGATGAGATTGTGTCTCCATAGATATTCAAAGTGTCCAAGAGTGTCATCCATGCTCTCAATACCACGGTCATCTATGTCATAGAGACCAGGGTTTCCAATCTGCGGCCACCAACAAATTATTAAAGTTATCACCTGATCATATTGTAGTAACAGTAGTATAACATAGACAACAGATACAGAAAGAGATAAAACATACAAAGATGCCCTTGAGATTGATGGATATACCCCCCTTATTATTTTGTTGGAGAATGGTATAAGCAAGCTGAGGCACATAATGGCCAGCATAGCTTTCCCCAGCTAAATAAAACTCTTTGTTCTTGTATTCCGGGAACCTCTCTAACCAATTAATCAAGAATGTATAAGCTTCTTGTGCTGTTCTCCTATCTCCGGTCGATGTATAATCCGATGTCATGTTAGAGTACGAGTACCCAACCCCTGCTGGTGACTCCAAGAACAAGATGTTCCCCACTGGATCATCCAAAAAAGAAAAAGAGATGATTAGGAGGGCCCAAAGGGTTTTCCAGGGAAACAACAAACAAGAAAAATACCTTATTTCTAGTAGATGCTGATAATTTATGGTCAATATTTTTGTAGTGATCAAATTAACCTCATTCAAAGGTGAAAGGACAAAAACACCCTACTTCTATTTCATGTCCTTGGTCTTTCTTCTTAGTTCATTTTATGATTTTTTAGAAGAAAGACAATGAAGATGAAATAGGAATAGGGTATTTTTATCCTTTCACCTTTTAACGGAGTTAGTTTGATCAGTACAAAAATATTGACTATAAACCATCAGCATCTAATAGAATATACCTAAAAAATGAATTTAATTATAATTTAATAGTTTTTGTAAGGGAGGTATTTGTCAAAATAGGAAGCTCACATTTATTCCATGAATAGGGATTCTCAATGAGTTTATCTTTTGAGACGAGAAGTGGACCGAGTTCCTCAAATGCTCCGTATCCAAGAGATGAACAACCAGGACCTGCGGATGAGCAATTAAAAAAACTAACAGCCAGGACCAAAGTTAATTCCTGTGCTTTCTTGTTTCAAATAATGTACCTCCATTGAACCAGATGATAACAGGCATTGAATCCCTGTTGCTGTTGGCTTCTACAAAGTAATAGTAAAGAGCTCTTCCTGCGGTCTCATTGACTGCGATGTACCCACCATATTGTCCTATATTCACATTGGGTGGTTGCCCAGGCAAATTTGATATTTTGTCTCCCTCTTTGGATCCTTGTTGAGGTATGAGTTCAGGTTTGAAGTCACGTAGGACCGTATTGAGGTCGTCAGATGTGTCCATATCCCCTGTGGCTTTGATCTTCATGAAAACTCGAAGTGCATCGCCTTGTCGAGCAGCTATGCTCGACATAAAACAGCAAGAAAGGAGGGACACATAGAGAAGAAGAGGAAGAAGGCTTCCTGGCGTCCTCATCTTCTCTTCCCACGACCTGAGTTGGTCAAGAAATTCTGTCTCCTTGTTCCAAGCACTCAATATAAAATGGGTTTTTAAACCTTGTGGTTGAGAGTTAAAACAGCTCTTACGCGTCGGATGATGAACTTTAACTATATATTAGGCCTTTCTTGTAGATGGCAGGAAAGAAGGTGGGCTATGCCTATTATTAGGGATTAAGTTTTGTGGAAGGATACGTTTTTCCCATAGTAGTTGTCTAGGCATCCTAGCGATCCAAAACGCTGGAGAGGTGCTTGGGCGCCTGGACCCTAAGGCATAGGTAAGGCGTTGTAAAGGTATAATTTAATAAGAAGATTTATACCAAAAAAAAAAAAAAAAAGAGAATTAAAGCATCAATGTTTTTTGTTTTTAATATATATGCATGATTCCATGCATTATGATGTATATATGTAGTTTATATATTCAATAAAAATGTGTAGCATTAATTTAAAAAATAAATAAACAAATAAAAACAAAGTGTGATAATAAGACGACTAACTGTTTAGGGATTGAAAAACTACTTGGACACCTAGGCGACGTCTTAACAACTATATTTTTGGATGTAAGAACGAGTTATGTTTCATAGAAAAGCAAGAAAGTAGAATTCCTATGATAGCCTAGTAACTACATTAAAAAGGCTGCGACAAGCTAGTGATTAACCATTAACACATATGACTAGGAAGTGAATCCGCTCCCACTGACCAATAGGTATATACAATGATCAATGACAATCTCAACAAAATTAGAAGAAGATACAACGCTATAAAACTTCAGGTATAACTACCTAGATGTTTGTTTAATCTACATATTGACTTTATAAGTCTACAAAATATATCTTCTTTACCTTTCTTACAAGACCTTGTGGGTAAAGCATATAAACACCATCTTCTAGATTTTCTTTGATCAAAACGATCTTTATATCTATCTGATACAACTCCAAATCAAAAAATACAACTAAGACCATAAAGATTTAAAGTCTATACCTTCTATTTTCTTTATGTGATTTCACTTTACTACAAGTTTTATATTGTAGCAATTAATTCTTCCACTAGAATCACACATTACAACTCTTTATATACTCATTTTGAACCTATGAGTACATTGTTCATCAACAATAGCATAAAATCTCAAAACTTATTGTTGTTCATAGATAATAATATATCTTTTATATTCACTAACTACTCAAGAGCAATTTCATTATTGACAACTTGTTCAAAAAAATATTATAATTTTCATCTTGTCCAATGCTAAAAACATCCATTTTGAGGTATAACATGTAATTAGATAAAATAACAGATTCACATGATTTAATAGATTTTCTCATTGCCTCTTCTAGCTCTGCTATAATGGCTATGCATCAACTTGAATGAAGATAATTTCAATAATTATCTTATTACACACGGTAATAATTTCATTATCTCAACTGGTTGTACCATAGTTATTTTCATGTGGTATCATCAACCTTCAAGTTTCTTAGATTTGTTTTGACATCCTATAAAATGATAACTCAATGTCCTAAAATAATCATTTTCCCACGAATGTTATGAAATCATGTCAGCTCTACAGTCTCAAACAAGAAGATAACTTAAACTGAAACTAACTAACTAAACACTTTATTAATAATATAGACTGTAATATCAATTTTTTTCCTACAAGAACAAATACATTCTGAGGCTCTTGTAAATACTTGTTCAAATTTACCAAGGAATAAACTAGTATCACATGATCTCCCATAATACATACCCTCTCATTCAGATCTAATTGTTTTAATTCATTTAATTAAAAAAATTTCATCTTAATTTTTATTATTTGAAAAAAAAAACCCATGGAATAAACTACGACAAGAAATCCTAGTTGAAATCTTGATTTTCACTAGTTTAATAAATCATTGTTGTGAATAATCTTCATTTACCTTAATCTTGTCATCTTCTCCTTTAATTAATTCTCACATATATACATTTTATGAACTTTGGAAAGGAGATTTCAGAATGTTATTTTTTACAATCTTTCTTTACATGTCCCTTCTGAGTCACACTATAAGAATTTTATTTTATTTAAATTCATTTAATCATGCAGTTCCTTAATATCTAATTATTTGTCATAAAGTTTCTGACTATTATATGAAAAAATATATTTTCTTCTGTGGATTTCTTTACCCCTTTTCACACCTTGTGTTTGTCTGGATTTATATTATGCACTATGACATTGGCATTCATATCTTTCATTTTTCTTTGAACTTCTATCATTAGTTCTTTCATTTTAGGTTCACTATATCTTTTGAGTACTATAGATCACCAGAATCTGACTATAAAGTTTTCGTGAGGAAGTGAAAGTCTAAAATGTCACCTATAAATGTTCACTCGTCTTTGAGCTTATCATTAACAATTAATAGCTCTACCTTGTGCTTCCCCACACTCCATTACCATCAAAACTAGTACTGATGGACTTGAATAATAAAACATTTCTCTATCCATTCTTGAAACATCAAATATTTCTTTCAATTTTGTAAGAAATATCCTTTTTCAATGTTCCTCATTTGGACATTGCTTTACTTAATCTTAGGGACTGAATACCTTAAGGACCAGAATATAATTTTCTGTTGAGTATATTTAGATTAAACAATCTTAGATTAGTTTTCAATCTCCATGCCAATTCATAGAACTGGCTGCCAATGACAGACATCTTGAGGTATTTAACCATTAAATGTCTACAACTATATTGTAATGTAAATAATTACAGGTCTACCATTAATATCAAAAAAAAAAAAAAATAACTAGCAAGAATATATATATATATATATATATATATAACATGTGTAAACCAGTTTACATCTTTAAAAGATCAATCGAATTACACACACATCTTTTAGGTCAATATGAGCATTGGTCCTCTCAATAGCTGTCCAATAATTGCATAGGGATAATGATTCTTGAAAATATCATCACATTTGGGTGGATGAAACCCCTAAAGCTAATATCCTTCAACCATGTACATGAGTGTTTAAGCTCTTTAACAATGTCATCTTTGAGTGGACAATGCCACTCTTTGCTGCATCCATAAAAGTAAAAATTTATGTCAGTATCACTTTTAGGTGAGCATTGTACTTTCTTATTATAGCTTGTAAATACATAAATGTTATATTTAAACATATTATAATAGAATCAAGTGTGCCACTTTGGTGGTCACCACAAAATCCTTATATAATAACTACAAATTCTAATTTGAATAAACTTGGACATTATCACTTTTGGATAAATACTATCAAAATGAAGCATTTACAAACACAGACCCTTGAATTTAAACATATCATAATGAAACAAGATTGCCACTTTGATGGTCACATCAAGTTCCACCATGATATGAATAAATCCCAATCTGCAGCTTATGTGGGATATTTATTTAACCATGAATGTTTTAAAATACAATTTTACAAGTCTAAACATTCATATAAACATGCATAATAGCTCAACAATCAATTTGGTATAGTAAATTTAAGAAAAATCAGCATAAAAACTGTAGATTAGATCCCTATAGGATATTTTTCTATAATAACATGTTTTCTAATGTATCTCAAAACATCACCTAGGTCCACTTAACTGACGAAAATCACTAAATTTGTTGAAATACAATTTACCCCTCAAATTATAAATTGTAAAATTAAAAAACTTATAGCTCTCTGGGCAACTTCGGCTGCATCTTCCCTGGCTCGCTGCGCGGCACTAAAGCGATTTTCTAAAGGCCGCGCTCTTGGGTGGGGTGGGCCATCATTCGCTTAAGGCCCACGTGGAGTAGTTGTATGATCGCACGGTGCGATCCGCCAAAATCGGCATAGGTTAGGTGCTATTGATGGAACATGGTAAGCCCATCTTTCTCCATATGGAAGTCTCATGGCTTGCGTAGTGCTTACGGACTCCACTCGCAGCTTCCTCGCTACTGAACGCCATGGGATAACCACTTGCTTTCTACGGTTCCTGGCCATTATTCACTCTAGCACACCACAACACCGTGTGGTTGAGTGCTGAGTTAGTGGATCCGGGATCCCGGTTTACTGCCTATGCTATCTTGGGTGACGATATTGTCATCGGAGATGCAGAGCCAAGCGGGGGAGAGCGCGAGGATGCGCGCAAAAAGGTTGTACGGTTGGTGCGCAAGGCAATTTCAATTGGCAAGCAAGCTACCTTTATCCGGGAAGGAATGAATGGTAAGCCTGAAAAAGAAGAAAGAAGAGCCCTATTTACCAAGAGAGGCTTCTCCCGGGCCAGCAGTCTTCTCTACCTCTAGTCGATCAAAACCTAAATGTGCCAGGGGTTGATCATCGAAGCCAGGGCAATAACGATGAAGGAATTTGAGCGCTGATGTAGCTAACAGCCACCTTCATAGTCGAGAAAGAAGAAGGAAGGAGAGACAGAGGAAGATTACCAATCACCCACGTTGACGGGTGGGGAAGGGGAGAGTGGAGAGTGAGAGGCTTCTCAGTACTGATTCGTATGGAATTACTTAAGATATTTCTCATTTGCTTTTGTATTTCCCGTACTCGTCCGTAAGTAAGTAAGAAAATGTTTTCTTTTTGTTTCTGACTTGACTGTCACTATCTTATCTTATCCACAGTAGCGCCAGAGGAGTTTGCGCAGAGCCCGGTTTACAACCGGCCTGAGCGCATTCGCTTCGCTCCTCGTCCTCCGGGTCCGGAAGAGCGAGGGCGGGGGCGGCGGCCTGTCCGCGCAAGTTCGTGATCGGCCTCCTCAACTGTGTATCGATCGAAAGGCAGGGCGGCGCAGCCCCCCAACCGAGGGAGATTCCCACCAAGAATTTGATCGACCGAAGAATCTAACAGAGACTTTATGTTCATTTACTAATTTATCCTTCAAATCAAAATTGTATTTATCATGACCAACTCTGGTTTCGCTATGGTTTTCAACCCGACCCGCCCGACTTCGAAGATCCATCTCAGGATTCTTCCTTGCCCGATATGATTTCTGTGATTATTTT
This sequence comes from Protea cynaroides, assembly GCA_028583415.1. Lineage (NCBI taxonomy): Eukaryota > Viridiplantae > Streptophyta > Magnoliopsida > Proteales > Proteaceae > Protea > Protea cynaroides. Next base: position 73,673,388 of record CM053269.1, read on the forward strand.
TTCATGGTGTTGTCTTCTTCTTCTTTTCTCCTTTCCTTATGATTTCTTTTTCTTCTACTAAAATATAAGGGAAAACTATGAATCCTTAGAGAGAAGCATGCATATCAGCTCTTCAATTCTCATCGTTGGATCTCATATCGATTTCGTATTCCCACACCCCCAAGCTTTAATCATTCTCTGAGATTTGATTTCAGATTTGGTTCTATCTGATCCAGGCGATATTTTTGTTTTCTGGTCCACTGTAGTGAGAAGCAATCCTCATGGACTTGGTAAGGATCTATGAATGATTCTTTTTTTTTTTTTTGTAAAATATGAATGATTCATTGGAGTTTCTTCCGTCGTAATTTTGTCTGCAATTTTAATTTCTGTTTTACTACTGTGATTTGAATGAAACCTCACAAAAAATGTCTTCAATCACGATATCATGATATGGGGGTTGAGATGGAATCATTAGTTATTTGGAGGATTCAACGGAAGATCCACAATAAAATGGTGATTCATACCTAATAATTCAAAAAACTCGGATCTGAAGAGAATAACTAAAAGAAAACTCAGATCTAAAGAACGTTTTAGGAGTGATGCAGAAAACTTTAGATCTGAAGAAAACAGGTTCAAGAACAGAAAAAACAGTGGAGAAAAAACAAGAATGTAGAGCTGAAAAAAAAAACTCAGATCTGAAGAGAATAACTAGAAGAAAACTCAGATCTAAAGAACGTTTTAGGAGTGATGCAGAAAACTTTAGATCTGAAGAAAACAGGTTCAAGAATCGAAAAAAACAGTGGAGAAAAAACAAGAATGTAGAGCTAACAAAAAAACATAGATCTAAAGAGAAAGGAACCTTAGAGATTCAGAGACTTGAAGAGAAAGGAACCTCACAGATCTAAATAAGGGCTTACCGGAGAAGAGAACCCAGGTCGAAAAATAGAATAAGAGAGAGAAAGAAAGAGAGAGAGAGAGAGAGGAAGCAATGCACAAGTAGAAGAAAGGGGTTTGGGTAAAGGGTATAATGGTCTTTTCAACAGGTCAAAAAGGTATTATCATCTTTCAAATATTCCAATCCATCTGCCGTCAACATCTAACAGAAATCAACTAACGGAGTGGACTTCTTTGATTAGCACAGTCAAAGTTTCAGGGTGTAGATGATGTTTTTGCATTCTTGTGGGTGTAAATGATGTTAACAATCTTTGATAAGGTGTAAATGAAAAAAAAAATTTTATCTCAAAATATATACCAGATTTAAGAGCATAAAAAATGAAGTCCAATGGAATAAAGTAGAGGTTAATCCGACCTTCTTAGCTCCTACAACCGAGGTTTAATGTCATTTTATTAAAAATAAAGGCCAAACAGACCCTTATAAGCCTGTCAGGGTACATTCGGTTTGGTCTGCGCCAACTTGACCAGGTTCGGCTCGACTTTGGCTTAGTTCGAACTAAATCGACTATACCCTTTTTTTATTACTTTGGCCCGAATCAAACCACACTGCCTGGGGGCTAACTGAACCGTGGTCTGGACCAATGGTTCAACCACTGGGCTATCCAGTCCACCCAGTCGGGTTTTTTGGTTAGAAATTATGATATTCGGATAAGGTAAACGGGTCAAATTCTCAGGTCAATGGGTCGGGCCTTCGGATCATGGATCCGAGTCAGTCAATAGGGTCTCGGGTTCTTTTGACTAGGTGATTGGGGCACACGTGCGACCCACGCGTGCCTCGACAATCTGGGTTGGTTCGGGTCCGGCCTAGCCCAAGCAAACCCAAATAGCCCTGACCCCCCGAGTTGACTCAGAGTCAATTCGGATTAGAGTTTTCGAGTTGACTCAGAATTGACCCACGATAACTTGGCCGCCACAATCAATTTTTTTTTTTAAAAAATTTCTCCTGCGAGTGAGATCCACTCCCGGCTTCCTGCCGACTAGTAAGGGCATGTCCGGCGGCAGACACCGATGAATTTTATATTGCCGGCTCCTGTCAAGTTTCCAACTCAAAAGTTTGAACTAGTAAATGGAGGGACTCTCCATATATAAGACCACAGGATTCTAATCTCATTAGCAATGTGGAACTATTTCCAATACTCCTCCTCACATGTAACCCCACTGTTAGGTGGTGTATATGTGGTAGTATATGTGGCAATACATAGCACTTTAGAGCTCACCATATTTGCTAGGAAGCAATTCGGTCTCCCGAGTAAGGGCCGGTCCAAATAGTCTCAAGCTTGATTCAAAAATACCATCCTTGGTCACTACTGTCAGTGATAGAGCAGACCCATTTTATTCAATTCATGAATTAGCCCACTATGAGTCTACTGCATTTATACAAATCAAAAAATCTTTTTTTTTGAATTTATATCATTCGTGTCTCTGTTACAACATGGCAAAACTAAATGGTTCGAATGAAATCCAATGAATAATTTTCATTTTTTTTGAGGCTTTCAAGTGACTGGTCCCTCTTCTTGGGTGACTGATTCCTCTTTGGGTGACATATAGTCCCTCTTTGGGTGACCTATAGTTCTTCTTTTGGGTGATCGTCCCTCTTTGTGTGACCATAGTCCCTCTTTTATGCATCTGACGTCCCTCTTTTGGTGACTTGGCCTCTTTTTTTAAGGTTATTATGAGAGGGAACCTGGAGTTCTGATACTATGTCAAGTTTCCAACTCAAAAGTTCGAAACTAGTAAGTGGAGGGACTCTCCATATATAAGTCCACAGGATTCCAATCTCATTAGCAATGTGGGACTATTCCCAATAGCTCCGTCTTGTCAAGGGCTTTCCAACGATATATGGCATGACTTATTTCTCCGGTCAGACAATTTTCGTCGATAGGAAAACTCGGCAGATTTGATCCAAAAACCAAAAAAAAAATTTCTAGTTCATTCAAATCTCATGGGTAGGTCTTTATAATATTCTACCATCGATTCTAGATCTGTATGGTTGACTCTGATACCAAATGTTAGAATATTATGTGTTTAGGATTTCAATCACACCTATTCCAATCCATACATGAACCCTAGAATACCATGGAGAAGCCATAAACAATGAACATAAAGACATACCTGTAAATGTAGAGATCGGTTCTCGTATGCTCCAAGCGTTAATCAAAATCCCTCGACTACAGTCTTCCACAGCCTCCAGAGGATATACTATTGTCTATTGCTAATGGATGCAGAGAGAACTTTAACTGTGGCTGTGAGGACTCTAACCCAGTATTTATAGAATACTATTGTAACCTTAAAACCCATCCCCCAAGAGAATTAGGGTTACCAAACATATCTCATACCATGTGACGAACCAAACCAAATCAGTTCTACAGTGTCAATTAGACTCCCACTGAATTAACTAGTTTAGATAATTAATTAAGTCCACATATAAGTCTAACACAGATCACTTGAAGATTTGCTCCGTAAACCTCCTCTGCGGTGATCTCAATTAAAATTTTTTTTTGAAGCTGAACCTAACGTTCAGATTATCTGAAAATTTGTTCCCAAAACTTTTTCTACGGGTGATCTTTATTAAGAGAAATTTTGAGGACGAACCTAACATTCAAATCACCTGAAGATTTGCTCCCCAACTCATCTATACGGGCGATCTCTAATAAGAGAAATTTCGAGATCGAACCTAATGTTCAAATCAACTGAAGATTTTATCCCCAAAATTTCCTCTACAGGTAATCTCCATTAAGAGAAATTTCGAGGGTGAACGTAACGTTCAGATCAACTAAAGATTTAATCCCCAAAACCTCCTCAACGAGTGATCTCAATTAAGAGAGATTTTAAGGGCAAACCTAAGATCAACTGATGATTTGATCCCCAAACCCTCCTCTACGAGCGATCTTCATTAAGAAAAATTTGGAGGGCAAACCTAACTTTCAGATCACCTGAAAATTTGCTACATAAAACATCATCGACAAGTGATCTCCATTAAGAGAAATTTTAAGGACAAACCTAACATTCAAATCACCTGAAGATTTACTCCTAAAACCTCTCTACGGGCGATCTCTATTAAGAGAAATTTCAAGGGCGAACTTAATGTTCAAATCACCTAAAGATTTTACTCCTCAAAACTTCCTCTATGGGCATCTGCATTAAGATAAATTTCAAAGGCTATCCTAACGTTTAGATCAACTAAAGTTTTGATCCCCAAAACCTCCACAATGAAAAATCTCAATTAAGAGAAATTTTGAGGACAAACCTAATGTTCAGATTAACTGAAGATTTGATTCCCAAAACCTCCTCAACGAGCAATCTCAATTAAGAAAAATTTCAAGGGTAAACCTAACGTTTAAATCACTTGAATATTTGCTCTCTGAAACCTCATATAGGGATCTCCATTAAAAAAAAATTTGAGAGCCAACCTAACATTCAGATCACCTGAAGATTTGCTCTCTAAAACCTCATATACAGGGATCTCCATTAAAAGAATTTTTGAGGGCCAGCCTAACGTTCAGATCAACCGAAGATTTGTTCCCCAAAACCTCCTCTATGAGTAATCTCCATTAAGAGAAATTTCGAAGACGAATCTAATGTTTAGATTACCTAATGATTTACTCTCAAAAACCTCATATACGAAAGATCTCCATTAAGAGAAATTTCAAGGGCGAATCTAACATTCAGATCACCTGAAGATTTGCTCCCAAAACCTCCTCTACGACCGATCTCCATGAATAGAAATTTCAAGGGCAAACCTAACGTTCAAATCACCTAAAGATTTGCTCCCCAAAATCTCCTCTACGGACAATTTTCATTAAGAAAAATTTCGAGAGTGAATCTAACGTTCAAATCACTTAAAGATTTGCACCCAAACCTCCTCTACGGGCGATCTCCATTAAGAGAAATTTCGAGGACGAATCTAACGTTCAAATCACCTGAAGATTTACTCCCCAAAACCTCCTCTACGGGCGATCTTTGTTAAAAGAAATTTCGAGTGCAAACCTAACATTCAAATCACCTGCATATTTGCTCCCTAAAACCTCTTCTACTGGCGATCTCCATTATGAAAAATTTCGAGAGTGAATTTAACGTTCAAATCACCTAAAGATTTGCCAAAACCTCTAATACGGGAGATCTTTATTAATAAAAAAATTTGAGGGCGAACCTATCGTTCAGATCACCTAAAGATTTGCTCCTCAAAACCTCCTCTACGGGCAATCTCCATTAAAAGAGATTTCGAGGGCGACCTGACGTTCAGATCACCTAAAGATTTGCTCATAAAACCTCCTCTATGAGCGATCTCTATTAAGAGAAATTGCAAGGACGAACCTAACATTTAAATCAATTGAAGATTTGCTCCTCGAAACCTCCTCTATGGGTGATCTTCATTAAGAAAAATTTCAAGGGCAAACTTAACGTTCAAATTACCTGAAGATTTGCTCCTCAAAACCTACTCTACAGACGATCTTCATTAAGAAAAATTTTGAGGGCGAACCTAACATTCAAATCACCTAAAGATTTGCTCCTCAAAACCTCCTCTAAGGCCGATCTTCATTAAGAAAAATTTCGAAGTTAAACTTAACGTTCAGATCACTTGAAGATTTGCTCCCCAAAACCACCTCTACAGATTATCTTCATTAAGAAAAATTTTAAGGGCGAACCTAACGTTTCAGGTCACTTAAAAATTTGCTCACCAAAACCTTCTGTACAGGCGATCTTTATTAAAAAGAATTTGAGGACGAACAAAACGTTCAGATCACAAAAGATTTGCTCATCAAAATCTCCTCTACAGGCCTTCATTTCTTAACCACAATGAAGCCTTAGTGGTCTATAGGCAGAACTGCTTCATCGATACAAGCAACTTCCAACCCACTGAATCAAACCCAATTGACAATCGGTTAAAATTTGAGGGTTTGCGACAGAGTCAAAGAAAACCGAGTTAAGAAAAGCATCACGAATCCCACCCCCAACCATTGCATGATCATCCTCTGAATCAAAACCCGCTGAATCTGAATCCTCCACCGAATCCTCAACCTCAAGCAACTAATCTAGACCAATGGATTCTGGTAAAACAATTGCCAAGGAGCCTCCACTTTGCAAAAGGTCAACATGAAAATCACCATCAACTAGAGTTCCCGGAGGAGATTCCTGCCCACGACTTATCGAAACCTGAGGCAACCCCTTTTCCGCTATGGGAGCAGGCTTCGGAACGTCCTTTTTCACATTCTCTTTTGGAAAAGATTCTTTCGAAAGACCAAACTTTGCATCATTTTGGTGGGTCCTTATAAATATCAAGTTTCTAATTCAAAAGTTCAAACTAATAAATGGAGGACTCTTTATAAATAAAGCCACAAGATTTCATTCTCATTAGTAATATGAAACTATTCTCAATAATAAACATTCTCTAGGAAAACAAAAAAAATTTCCAAACAAAAAAAATTTCCAACGACCCCAATTGTTGATGAACAACCAAAACTTCATCAACCCGCATAGCTTCCACATCCAGATCAACTCAGACCCAAGCATAATGCCTTAAAACCCGCACTTCTGTTTTCCTTTCAATGGCAACTCTTGCGGCAAGTTGCTGGGCATGGATGTTGAAATCTTGCAACTAACGCTGGAACTGAAGGTCTTGGCCATCAACCCGAATCGGCCCTCTCCTCCAAACAGAGGCTATATCAAATTCACCTTCCAACTTAAAAATCACAAATCATTTTCCAGAGACGTTAACTGCACTGGGGCCTGAAGCTGCCATTGCTAAACCGCTTTACGCTGAGAGTCCATGCTGCTGAAACGAAAGTTAACCCATATGAGAGCAAACCAAAACTACAACACAAAATACACATATGCTGCCAGCAGAAATTGCTTCAACTTCAATACTAATCTCCCCAATCTATGATTCGATTAAATAACTGGACGTAAGTGCAACTCGCCTTCCAGAAAAGGATCAAAAGACCATCAGTCTAGATCCTAATCCCTAAAACCCCCAATCCCTTCAAGGAATCTTGAGTCACCGTCCTGTTCGATACAAAACCTGGTCATATCAGTGGCCAAAATTCATAACCGATGACAACTAGACACTCTTCAATTGAAATATGCTCCACCGGTAACAACTAGCATCCTACCGAAAGGGGGCGGGGAAATTTCATAGTTCTTGCTACCTTATTACTTGTGTCCAATCATTTCACATTTGCTATCATTAAGATACAAAATAGATTTCTATCAATACATTTACATCCAACTAGGATTCCCACTCCATCAATGGTTTATTATACAAATAAATATACTTTGAAAAAAAAAATCTCATAGCTTTCTATCATATCAGGTTAGAAAATAAGGCAAGAAACAAAGTAAAAAGATTTTAGACTAAGACCACCACCACCGCCAAGAGAGAGAAGAGAGAGAGAGAGAGAGAGAGAGATTAAAGGGAATGATGAGCGGCAAAGAATAATCAGACTTCAAGATTGATGTAGATGTTATGAACCGACTGATACTCGTAGGTTCCCATTACAATACAATTGTATTATGTGTGAAACTTGATATTATCTTAAGTCAAGAAATACTGTTCACTTTGTTATAGATTCGATGAACCCGTACGTAACTAAGAGGGCTAGGGGGTTGCAAGAGAGTCCCCTACCCAAAGGTGGGTTTGGTGGCATGCCCTAACCCAAATGTTTTGAGGCGGTTTTACTAGGGGCAATCTTGTAGTTTAGGTGTTTAGGGTTTCTCTAAATATAGGGATTTAATCTCGTAAGAAGAGTATCGAGCATTGTAAGTTCTTCTTTGGAATAGTGGAATCAGTGATTGATCGCTCTACTGTGGACGTAACTCATACACATTGTGTGGATGACTCACATAAAATTGTTGTGCTGTGTTTCTCTTTCTTTATTTCTTTCGCTATTGTTCTTTTGTTGCATTGTTAATTCCTAATACAATCGCTACTAACAGAGAGTAGAGCTTCGTAAATTAACACATCAAAATCAATCTCAGTCCACCATTGCAAACCCCAAAGATCCATACATGTACGACTGGGAATCAGTTCTCCCTTTGAGAGATATGATCGCCTCTTGAATCGTCTAGCGTTTTCAAGTGACCTAAAAGAACAAAAACAAGTCAGCTACATAGAAGAACATAACAATCTGCGCGGTTGCTAAAATTAAATGGGAAAAAACAAAAATTGCATCGACCACAACATTAGTTTCTTCAACAAGCGCGGTGACTACAGCTTGATTGTGATGAAGGAGGCCACATTCGTTTCCGTCCAACAACATCCCGAGCTTCAGGTATTAGAAAATATTTCATTGAATCATATTAAAGCAAATAGGCATACCCGGATTCATATAGTTTGAAGAAAACAAATTCCATCACAAGCTTTAAGCTTCAAGTCAGTCAGTTAATTTCTATGTTAATCTTGTCTGCTCCATTTTCAGTATATGTTGAACGATAGCCAATAATGGGAATTGACTATCTACATAAAGACAGTGAGCAGAGACCAACCCTGTTAAGAAGGGTAATTTGGTCCTTCCCATAAATGGGTCAAATTACCAGAAGGTCCCCAAACAAATACACGTTAATGTGGATTAATTGAAAACCACCCATAAAGGGTATCATCCAATCACAATCGTCCATTCAATACCCATCCACTAATCCTACCCACGCAATATCTGGTGCAAACCCATACATGATGACAATATTACATTAGATCCCTACTTAAACATGGTTCGGAAACAAAATCCAAAATCCAAAATCCAAAATCCAAAATCTAAGAGAAAATAAATAAATAAATAAATAAAACCTAGAAAAAAGAAAAACTGATCCCAAAGCTTAAGCATTCTGACTTTCAAGCAACTCAAGATGATGGTGGCTGACAGGAACGGAATCCTCTCCTCTATGGCTCCCCGGCTCCCCGGCTCCCCGGCTCCCACCCCATCCAACCGTTGGAGGGGGTTGGAGTTTGAGCCGGCTCAGGAAGAGAGAGAATGTCTTATTTTAATATTCAACATACATTTAAAAGATTTCACGATACAAACTCAACAAAAGCCAAAGGCATCAATTTATTTTATAAACACATAAACCATAATGGAATGTAATTTCACAGAATTCATGAATTTAAGATAGAAGATGCAAACAAAAAGAAAAAAACACGAAGATTAACGTCGTTCCACACCCCATTGTGGGATGCCTACGTCCACGGAGAAAAAGAGAATTTTTTCTTTATTGCCAAGAAACCTTTATAGATCTCCACCTGACAAAGTATTCTCCTCTGTCAACCTTATAGCTATCACCCAGCCTTACCTAGGGTTTTTCCCACAGAGACAACACATACGAATCCCTAGAAACCCTAATCCCCACATAATTACATATTTACCTCATACATATATAAGACCCTAATATAAGTACAATCCAGTAACAATGTGGACCCTACAAAATATAAGACACAACCCAACAAATTTTCTCCTGACTTAAATTTTGTAAGTCACCTTGAAGAGGAACCCGTTGATGTTGAATATGTAAATCCGTCTCTGTCAAACCGCTACACCTAAACAAGCATAGCCCACACCCCATCCGGGTGTCCCGCACAGCTCACCATCGTACAAAATGATGTGACTCTACCTCCTCCACTGCCACAACATCACCGGAAAGATAACGTCACTCACAATCTGCTGCAACTCCAAATACACTTGGAACACGAGCCTCTGGCCTCTGCACCTCTAGCGCAGACCTAGAGAACCTACTCCTCACTGCAGCCCGCCAGTCCTCATTTACCCCATAATACAGCATCAACTGGTCATTATGCGCACCGTGCTGGGATTCCAAACAATCGTCAGATCCAACAGAAAACCCCCTGATCTGACCAGATCCATGAACAACTATCATCGCCACATCAATCCGATCACGATATCTCAGTCGTCGCCGACCATCTGCTCTACTAACACATAGACTCAAGACACTACTCTACCAATCCATTCTGGATCCCTATAACTGTCTGCCTCACTGATCAACGGTACTCATAAAACCTGCAACATTGTTTGTTCTCCCACATGCAATAACCCCATGAAAGGTCATCTCCCCTGTTGTTTCATCTTGAAATCCAGCCTCTTTGAACATCATATCTAAGTACCAATTAGATATCATATCTCCCGATAGATTTTCAAGCACCAGCATCGTTTCTGAGATTCGATCTTGTCGTGGACTCACCATAACACTAAGAAACGTCCTTCTCAGCATCTCAACAATATGAACACCTTCATAAGACCATGGCCACACGGAAAAATCCAGATTACTTTCAAACTCTAGAACCTGATCCTCTGTTAACCCCTGATTACTCATAATCCCAGAAGAATCAGTATACTCCTGTTGAAAACCCACACCCGATCGATGAGTTTCATAAAAAGAAACCACGGTGTTCCGCAAGGTATCTACCTCCAACTGATTGTTCTGAGATTCACGATCATGACCTGATCGCCCTCCTTGCGCTTCAGATTCAAACACCCTGACTTCCCCGGCCATTTAATATCTCGATCTATGGAAACAGATCCTGGATCGAGTTTGCAAAACCCCAACATTGGTAGTTTTCTTTGGAGAGGACAATGGTATTATTCAACTTTTTTTTTCTTAATTGCATATCACTTTTCTCAGAGCTGATCAAGATTCAGAGTTCAATAAAAAAACAAAAACACCAAAACAAGGAAAACGGACTCACTTTTTTTTCTTTTTCTTTTTTTGTAAGTCCTTATTTTTCCAAAAGAATATCAAGGAAAAAAAAACGTAAAAAAGAAACCACTTTTTTTTTCTCTTCGTACGTACCTCTTCTTCGAAAACCCTAGCTCTGATACTATTTGTTAGAATCGAAACTCAAACAAAAAGAAAAAAAAACGAAGATTAACATGGTTCAATACCTCATTATGGGATACCTACGTCCATAGAGAAAAAGATAATTTTTTATTGTCAAGAAACCTTTAGAGATCTCCACCTGACAGAGTATTCTCTTCTATCAGCTTTATAGGTGTCACCCAACCGTACCTAGGGTTTTTTTACCGAGACAACATATAAGAATCCTTAGAAACTCTAATCTCCACATAATTATAGATTTATTCTTTACATGTAGTAGACCTTAATACAAGTACAATCCAGTAACAATGTGAACCTTACAAAATACAAACTTTTGAAAGTTAAACATGTCAATTAATCAGAGCCCGATAATCTTAATTAATTTCCGTAGAAGAGTTCATGGAAAAAGTTATATATAACTGTTGATACCTTAACATGTTCCTACACTTCACAATTAGTGTGGTATACTAGCAAATCATGTACCAAGATGAGGTCAATCAACTGTGGGTGGTGTAGCCACATCCATGAAAAATAAAATACCACCACCACCATAAGCTGAAGAGACGATGACCGTTAGTACCTTGGATGTCAAAAGAAAATTTTAAACGGATACAGTGGCTTCAAAAACCCCAGGAATCAAAAATAGAAAATTTTCTGTTAATGTCGTTTTACAATTGAATGTGATTCAAAAAAAATATTGAAACCCCAAAATTATCAATTCAGACAAAACGAATATGAAACCAACACACACCCAAAAAAAAAAAAAGTCAAAAATGTCGAATTGGTATTTAATGAGGAAGTATTGTTGATCACAGGTTGACACTGAGAGGGGGGGGGTAAATCAGTGTCTTCAAAATTCTTCCAAAATAATTACTTGAAGACCAATATTGCCCTGGGTTGACACCTCACTCACTGACCACAGCTATACAATCACTGAAGCACTGCCACACACATAGTCGTATGCACAACCACCTCACTACCACAGAGTGGCCAGGTCTACATGTTGTGCATACTCATCCTACAGGTCATTCCATGCACTTCACAATATACAGATAATCACATTTACAAAGCATCCACAACACAGAGGTATACGTGGTTCACCACCACAGTATGTGATGGCTTGTCCACGGAGTAATGCCCAATGGGCTCCGTATATACTCAATATTCTACTTTTAGCTGACTACACAGCAGGGAGTACATACACCCAGTTTACCTAGCATAAAACTAGGAGGGCACAGATGTGTCACACCCCAATTCCGCACTATTCAGAATGGTGTGATGAACCGCTAATAAACCAATGGTTCAACCAGGATCTCGAGTAGGCTACATCCGTGTTATCTAAACTCTATACATCCATAATCATAATCAGAGTAAATACACAATAGCGGAAGTCTTATAATAAAATGAACTGAGAATCTACTGTGATATTAATATTTAAATAGCAAATTATTCTGTATCAACTGAGACATAAATAGATATCAAATACATGTCTTTAATAAATCCAAATAAGAAAAACTAGAAAAATATCTAATCGAATACACATGAGTTGCACTCGCAAGAGGAGTCATGTGTACCACTTCAGCTTCAACCTCCATCGCTGCTACGTTCCCGTACGCTGGAACATTTGTTATATAATATTCATGATTGGGTGCTTGTGGAAGAATATATAAATGTTATATATTTTCAGATCATTCTGTGAAAAATACTGTCTTTTCTATGCAGGGTCGATGGTGGGGGTCGATGGTATGTCCGACCCTCAGTATCCGACCATGGGAATGACCTGTTCTTCCCGAGAGCTGAGGGTCGATGTGAGGGTCGATGGGTATCCGACCCTCAGTATCCGACCCTTAGTTTTCTGTCAGATTCCCGAGAGCCGAGGGTCGATGTGAGGGTCGATGGGTATCCGACCCTCAGTATCCAACCCTTAGTTTTCTGTCAGATTCCCGAGAGCCGAGGGTCGATGGGAGGGTCGATCCGAGGGTCGATGGGAGGGTCGAATTGTTCGACCCTCAGACCAAAAATCAGACTTTTAAGATCCGATTCTGGGTTCATTCTTTGTTATTTCCCTCCCGTTTCGACTCGTCTCTCCCATCTGAGTTGCTACAGTGCCACTCCACTATTTTGGTCAGTTTGGATCCGGGTTTCGACGTCCACATCATCCCTACAGGTATGTTTTCTCATTTTCCCCTGTTATTAGGTTTTATTTTCTATGTTTTTGTCCATTTAACTTGTATCTTTCAAATTAAACTTTTTCCAACCGTAAAAATTTGATTTTTATTGAGGGCTTTTGTTATTGGTGTCTCGAGGAACGAAAGCCCTCAAAAATTTTCGAGTTTCATCGGTTGGTTATTGAAAAACTTGGATTTTTGCTCTTTTTGCCCTAATTTGTCAAATTTTTCGATTTCTTGAAATTCCTTCAAATTGGACTTCATTAGTTCCAATTTCCTACTATGTGAGTATTGTAGGATATGTTGAAACCTACGTAAGTCCTCCTGCCCACGTGTATGAGTGAAAAGTGAGGCTTTTGGCCAACTTACGTCGTTATAATGTCAAATTTCGGATTTTTATCTTATTAACTCCTTGTATCCCTGTTTCTTTCTTTGCAGATACCATGGCTCGTACCAAGGTACCCCGAGTTCGTGATCCGCTTCGCTTCCGCTCCAATGAAGCCGAGGCATAGTATGCCCACTATGTCCGTAAGAAGGTAGAGGGTGGTCGTATGGTGAACTTGGCTGAGCTAGCCCTGTTCAATGTAGAGAGGGTGTTTGGTGATATGGGATGGCTCCCTGTCATCACTTACGATGCTTGCACCTGCCCGGATTTGGTGCGACAGTTTTATTGTAACCTCCAGGTGGTGGGGAATTACAATGATGTCGAGAGGGGTCACGAGTTGCGCATCACCAGCTACGTCAAAGGGATGAACATCTCATTTGACTATCGGCAACTGGCCGACCTACTGGGCATTCCTTATGATGGCCCCATGGTGTACTGTGCGCCTGGAGAGCCCCAGTGTGTTTCTATGGAGATGAGGGCAGAGATCGACAATCAGTTGTTATGACCTGATCGCTGGCAGATGAGAGCTTGTTATATGAGTCCGGCTCTACGGGTCTCTGCAAGATTATCCAGCATAATCTGATTCCACAGAGTGGCCATTATGAGAGGGTTTCTCAGCTAACCCAGTATCTTCTGTACAGCATTTGCACTAGGCAGCCCGTCTATCTTCCTTACATCATCATGCGGACCATGATTAGTGCTACATTGTCCGGTCATAGGGGTAATCTACCCTATTAACCCTATGAACGTATGATTACTGTTCTGCTGACCCGCCTGGGGGTTGACTTAGTGGATGAGAAGATTCAGGAGAAGACCTTCTCGTCGTCTCTAGATTGGGAGGCTATCTGCAAAATGGGCATGCAGGATGCCCAAGTTAATGACGAGGAGAGGAACGAGATGGTGCGCCCTCACACTCGCATCAAGATGGCTGACGCTGAGGCCGCTGCTAGAGCTCATGCGGATCCTGTCGATGATGATGACCGCATGTACATGGATGTTAACTCGATACCACCGCCTTCACCTACGCATGCGGCTGGAAGTTGGTACTTCTTCTGCGGCGTATCCTGCACCTGAGACTGGTCCTTCTCATGCAGCCGGTCCTTCACACCCACCTTCTGATATGATGGAGATGTTGCATGAGATCAGGGAGGCTCAGCGCAGATCTGATCTGAGGATGGAGGAGTTACTAGATGCTCTGCGTGTGAGAGTGGATGAGCTGTTAGCCGCCCAGCACATATCGGACACGCGGATGGGAGAGCTCATAGAGGTTCAACGTGCAACTGATCAGAGGGTAGCCGATCTCACAGCTAGTCTATAGACGACCCAGACTCAGATAGCCTAGTTGACTAGAGTCTATGCTGAGGACTATGACAGAGATCGTGAGGCACCGCCTCCTCCTTTACCTCCAGCTTCTTGATTGTATTTGTTTTTCTTTGTACTACAGAGTAACTGTCCGGGTTGTGAACTGTACTCTGCTTTAGTTTTTATATACGTTTGTTTCTCTCTCATAGTATGTAAACTTGTTTCCCCTTTAGTAGATGCATTATTCTCTTTTTTTTTAAATTCGGTCTCAACCATCACTTGTGCTTATAGTGTGTTAATAATACTGTTTTTTACTTTTATCCTATCTCAGTTCACAATTGTCTTGAATATATGCTAGTTCAGCGGACAAGGCCTGAGATGCTCTGATACCAAGTTGTCACACCCCAATTCCATACTATTCAGAATGGTGTGATGAACCGCTAATAAACCAACGGTTCAACCAGGATCTCGAGTAGGCTATATCCGTGTTATCTAAACTCCATACATCCATAATCATAATCAGAGTAAATACACAATAGCGGAAGTCTTATAATAAAATGAACTGAGAATCTACTGTGATATTAATATTTAAATAGTAAATTATTCTGTATCAACTGAGACATAAATAGATATCAAATACATGTCTTTAATAAATCCAAATAAAGAAAACTAGAAAAATATCTAATCGAATACACATGAGTTGCACTCGCAAGAGGAGTCATGTGTATCAACTTCAGCTTCAACCTCCATCGCTGCTACGTTCCCGTACGCTGGAGCATTTATATATTCTTCCACTGTGAAACCTGCATCATCAACTAAAAATATTCGACGTCGAGGGGTGAGCACACATCACGGCTCAGTGAGCAAACAAAACAATGCAAAAGTACATATGCATGCAATCAATTTATATCTTTGGTCTGGTTTATAGTTTGCAATATGCAAAAGAAAGGTTTAGGTAGTCAAAGGTAACGTTTATTGATCCCGCATCTATACACAAGTGTGTGACGCTGCTTGAAGGTAACGTTTATCGTCGACTCACAAGCACCCAATCATGAACATTATATAACAAATGTTAACGTTTATTGTTATATAGTGTCATACCAACACGTAAGCCCCTGTTGGCGAGGGCTGCAAACTGGGCTCGCAACTAACCAATCCTAATGCCAAAAAGTGTATCCAAGGCCTCACCCCAGCATCCCTCAGAATATCCATAGAGATAGAGCTAAGGCCCCCGGTAGAGTCAGAGACTACAAGGACCGAGACCACCTCCCCTGATACTCTACAACATAATAGCTCTGCTAAAGTAATGGCGATATGACGATGCTAATGCACAAGACTTGAGTTAGAGATAGAGCTAAAGTGTTGAGACCCGCCAAAGGTTAATGTTTATTGACGTTCTCATCACACCTCCCCTGATACTCGCTCGCATCAAGTACACCAACCACACACATACAATCACATGCCTATTCCTATCATCATCACCATCATCATATTATAAACCATAAAGTAAATATTCATGAACAAGTAATAGAAATATTGGATGACATGTTGTATGCACATTACAAACATAGTTGCATAGAATCAAGCATGACATTGGACTCAAGAAAATAGAAAACAATTTGTTATTAACCAATTAGTTTAGAGTTCTGTTTCCTCACCTTAGCTTGCTAATAGATCCTCTTACAAGCTTTAAGATCACCTTTATATTGTTATTATATTGCTAGAAGACCTAACAAAGTCGATAGAATTTAATTAGAATTAATTCTAAATTTAAAAACCATTCTGTTAACTGAGGGTCGGAGTCCTGATCGACCCTGGGTGCGACCCTCCCCAATTTGGACTTCCCGAACATTGAGGGTCGATACTCAGGATCACCTAGGGTCGGATGGTCATCGACCCTCTGTTCGACCCTCTATGTATTTTGGTCAATTTTCCTCTTTTAGTTCATTCTTCGTGTTTGGGGTCCTATGGCTTGCTCCTACAGTCCATTCAACATTCACCCCATGGTCTAGAATCATGAAGCATCCACCTATATAGCTTTCGTATATTCTCCCATGGTTTTTCATGAAAACCTAATCATGGATTGATGGTTTAGGTTTCGTCGAGATCACTCTCTCTTCATTATCTAATCTAGGGTCTGCAGAAACTCATGGAATTATTATTCATACCTGAGAATATTACTCCTTCTCTACAACTCTTCTTGTTTTGGCTTTCTTCTCTTCCTTGCTTATCTTCTTCTCCTTTTCCTTCTCTTCTCTTTCTCTCAATTCAATTAGGGTTGTAAAAGGAGTGAAAGAGACTTAGGGACGTCCTTTAAATAGAGTAGGAACATCCTAAAATAAGTCTCTTTGAGATTAGGAAAGAATCCAAATCGAAAATTAGAAAATTTCCTAATTTCAGTTTCGGTGGTAACTAAGGGTCGATGGGAGGGTCGATGATCCCGTCGACCCTAGGTTTTCTAAGTTGTCCGACCCTCCCTTCAAAACTGAGGGTCTGACTTTCTGTCTTGGGGGGTCCGACCCTCCTTGGCTGGGTATGCGACCCTCCCCTTAAATTAAGTGTTTTAGGGTCGATTTGATACCTGGGATCTCGATCTCCTTCACACCCTTGGTCCATTTGACTCGACCACGATGGATAAACCTGGTCCAAAGTGATAAGACCGGGTTAGATTGACACGGGTCTTACAGATGTGCCTACAATTCAGGTACCGAAGTACCAGTGCTCAACCCTCGCTGCACACATTACGCTTAACCCGCACCCACGGGAAGCAGACAGTTATAGTTTTGGGCTTATAACAATGCCCTACAATTTTTCCAACTAGCTAGACATTCAACATAATCACCTACAGCTAGCATACATATGAATGGAAGCAAGTAAATATAATGGACATAGAAATGCTTACAACCATCGCTTCCGAAAATTAGGAGATGTCTCTGGAGCTCTACACAACTCACATCTCTTTCATTGACACCATAGACACAATCCACCATTCATTGCAACACACCATCCCTTCTAAAAGACTCTCCTCTTCTTCAAAACACCAATACACTTTTCAGTGCTTCATTGAAGCTTCAAAATTCCTCTTCAATGGCTGATAACCATAACCAGCTCTTAAGTTCCCTCATTGGAACTTCAACAAACCTATGGAAGCAAGGTGATAAGACTAAAACATTAGGAACACCCCTCAACACCTCCAAGAAGAGGATTTTGCCCAAAATCAGATATCTTTCTCACAAAACCCTCACTGGTTTTCTCGTATCTTCCCCACAAGCAAATAATCACCATTGATAGACAATAAAGGCTTCGCCAACATCTCAATAATAGTCAAAACTCCATTAAAGAGCAGGAGAGAGGTTGGCGGGTGATTGGATGCTCACCCTACAAGCAAGACTCCCAAAATCCCTCTTCTTTCCCTTCTTTTCACTCCTCTACAGTATTTTCTTCCCTTTTTCGACACTCAAACTCCTCTCAGCTGAAAGAGGATTCGAAATGAGGAAGACAGCAATTTGGATCGTCCGATTTGGACAGCAGATCATCAAGTTATGGTCAGTTGAAGTTCAGCCAACGAGATCATAACAAAGAGCATCTTTTTAATCATAACCATACACATGCGCTGCACACTAGCACCGCCCGCGCTGACACGTCATAGCGCTGTCGAGATCCGATTGGTAGATCACGAAATCTCAAAATCTGGCCGCCGGATCGTCTGAAAAAGGTAAGATAATTTATTTATCGTTGGATCTGCATAATCACGCCACTGACGATCGGATAACATTATGGCCGCACGATATGGATCGGTGCCGACACTACCATGTACATGCGCTACACCAAAACACTGTCGCCGCTAACCAGTTAGACGTGGTTGTCGATTTCCGATTGGTTGAGAGAGAATCTGAGAGAATGGCCGTTAGATATCTAGAAACAGGCGGGATTCAATACAGACCTTCAGATCAGCACGATCCGCGTCAGTCTTGATCGGCGCTGATGTGGGCCATCAGATAGAGATATGAGCCGCCGTCGTACCGTGAGCACACCACACTGGATCAGAAGACTTCTTTCATGCAACGCAGCTCATGGATTTAAATTACATCCAGCCAATCAGGGAAGTGGCGATTGAATCTTGACGCGATCTTCACGATACACTTTAGCCCGCCAGTTTGGTAACCATCAGATTCGAATCTGAATATCGTGGCACCTTCTTGATCGCCGATGTTGGATCTTTGAATATTTATACTTCCGAAAATGCCCCTGTAGCGGCAGAGAGGTCTCTCTCTCTCTCCTAACCTTTAGTCGAGCACCTTGTGTGCGTGCGGGATGTGCCATGAGGTGTGCGCGTGGGCCTGCTGCCTTGCGGCATGGCTTGCGGGCCTGCTGTCTTGCGGCATGGCTTGCCGCATGCCTTGCGAGCCAGCATGCGCGACGAGCATGCCTGGCCTGCTTGCGTGGGTGGGCTGCCTTGCTGTGGCTTGCTGCTGTGGCTGGCTGTTGTGCTTGCTTGTGGCTTGGCCCTGTTGGCCATGGTGCTGTGGGCATGGTTGCCGCTGGCCTCGGCTATGTGGTGGTTGCTGCCTATGGTGTCGTGGCCCTCGGCTAAGCTGGCTGCCATGGTGGCATGCCACCTCAGCATGGTGGGTCCCATCACATCAACTTCTCTCTCTTCTTTCTCTCTCTTCTGATTCTCTCTCTTATTTTTCTTGCTTCAAATAGTACTTGGGAGATGCCACATCATGCCACATCATCAGTGGAACCCACTGTGGGATCCACACTCTCTCTCTTCTTGCCAAACCAAGATTGGGACCCACTCTAGACCTATACTTTCTCTCCATTTTCTCTCTCCTCTTTCTATCAGCATGTTGCCTATGTGGGTACTATCTACATCACCAGTGGGGCCCACACACATTTTTTCACCTGTCGAAACTGCTATTGCCCAGTCAACTCAATGCATACCTTCTCAATCACTCTCTAAAAGCTGTAGAATACTGTAGAACATGCCAAAGGCTTCCTCGGCTCTGTCACTTGCACAAACACTATCTCTCCTCATTTCTCTCACTGTAAGCTCATCAACACTGTCCACCCAGCCAAGTTGCCAACAATGACAACACATGGCCAACAAGTACCTGCACCAGAATGCAATCAACCCAGCTCATATGAAAAATCGACTACAGATACAGAAATTTATCAGGAGAGGGAGAGAGATTGGAAAATGTTTTATGAACCGTACCTTTTTCTTCTGTGATTATCGAATCGAGCTATTGCTATTTCGGTCTTCATATGGATTTAGAGGAGGGAAACAAAAAATTTTGGATGGAGGTTTGCAAGGAATCGATGGGAAAAAAGCCTGGAACAAAGAATGATTTCAGAAGGTTTCAAAATCTTTGAAGCCTCCTTATTATCTTCAACCAGTCGTTTGGCTCTGCGTTTTATTCTCCTTCGTGACGCCCTTTGATTTTCTTTTATATCTGGGTTCCCTCTATCGGCGATGAGGTGAATGGACTCTACTCTTCTCTCACAGGTTGAGGAGCTCTTCCACGCTGCTTTCTTCGTTCATTGTGTTCTGGCTTTCAATCCGCTGTGGTAGTGGAGGATAATCACCATGCTAGGAGTATGGAAGGATAATCACCATGCTAGGAGTATGGAAGGAAGAAAATCCCACCCGAGGATTTTTCTTTGATTTCTTCCGAGTATGGGTTCTGGAACAATAGGGGACTCCTGCCAGAGACGGTCGGCGGCGAGAGTTTGGATCCCACCTCTGCCCCTTTCCCCACCTTGGCCCTATCCTCTGCATCTTCTCATATCTTCGCTTCCCTTCATCGTGGTTGTTAGAATTTCCAAGTAGTTTCGATATTGTTAGCTAGTGAACAAAAACGAAACAGTGACGACCTACTGGATTGCGGGTAATGAATTTGGTTTCCATTAATGCAAACTTGCAACCAAACCCATCACGCCATCGTAAGACCCAATACTCTGTCTCTACTTTTCTGTGTATTTCTCTACTTTTCTGTGTATTTCTCTCTTACAATATTATATTATTATTGCTCTCTCCCCTCCCTCCCCCCTTCTGTCACTCCAAGAAGGTGATGAAAGGACATGGCCGTGCCGTACCACCTCCGATGGAGGTGGTTCCGACGGTTCAAAGTGAAGCCCAAGCTGCGGTTAAATAAACTTTTTAAGTTTTTTTTTTTAAATTAAAAGGGAAAAACATAGATGGGTAAATTTTGTCATTAACAAATTTAAGACGATGACACGTCATCGGTTAACAGTCATAACTAACGAAGGATGATAGAAATTCTCTCCATCCGTCCAGTCGAACATCGGATGGCTGGGATACATCGGGCACACATCTCGATGTTATCTCAGCAATTCGATGTTCGGCTGGACAACTAGACGGATGGAGAGGATTTCTGTGCAACAGAAGGGGTCCGATTAATACATATTTTCAAAAGTAAGGGTGTTAGTGATATTATCGCTAAAAAAGGGGGGTGGTGAGATTAAATCATACTAGAGCGGGTCTGGTTTCTTGTCCATAGAAGACCTAACGTGCTCCGAAACTATTGCACTGAAAGTTTTGTTTTAAGAACACTTTACCTTACCTTGATATTTTTCCTAGACATTTTTATTATAGATAGTACATGTAGTATATGCAAGTGATTCGAACTCCCAAAGAGACACCAATCTCTTCTATTTTATCGGATAATCCCCATGTTTTTCCATCGTGATTTTGTGCAACAGCATCTTAGACAATGGAATAGCGACAGAAAATGAAGTGTCGGTAAAAAAAAATTTTGGCGATGGAAATCTAAAATTAAAAATTATTGTAGTGTCATTTTTTGATAAACCTAGATTGACTTACATCTCTTTATCTCAAAATTAATGCACATCTCCTTTCCACTTTTATATATTTATCTCTTTTAATAGCCTTAGAATAAATATATGGATCCAAATCCAATAAGTCAAAAACCATGAAGAATTTTTCTTCTTCCTCCCCAATGAGTCAGAAACCACTTCTAGTTCTTACCCTTGTTCTTCTTATAACTTCAATTACTTCTTTTAAATTCCAAAAAACCAAATCTAGCACTTGCTAGGAATTCCCTTTTTCTTTTTTTTTCCTTTTTATCCAATAATGTCCTAAAATAGAGGATGCATGAGGATGTATAATCTAACATATAGTAAGAGTTAAAAATACAATTACAGTATTGCTAAAAATTCAAATTGACACATCCTTGTTTTTGATGAACTTTATATGACACTGAGAGGGGCAGTGAATCAGTGTCTGAAACTTTTCATTGATAAATTCACTAGTGCCCAGAACTGATGAATATCTGATTTTTCATACACACACAAGCGCATGCAAATTTACCTCGCTACCATTCAGTGGTCAGGTCTACTAGATTTACACACCCGCCCTGCAAGCCATTCTACGCATTCCAAAATATACCAGAAAAATAAAACAATGAATATAGGGATATTACGTGGTTCACCAACACAGTGTGTGATGGCTAGTCCACGGAGTAATGCCCAACGGACTCCGTATTTACTCAACACTCAACTTTTAGTCTTTAACAAGACAAGGATACTAACCCTAGGTTTTTCCAGTATAAAACTGAGAGGGCGTAACAACGTCAAGATTCAGGCTTAATAGCCAGTGTCCAGTACCCACTGAACACACGATGCTTACCCCACACCCACGGAAAGCAAACAATAATTTTCTAGGCTTATAATAATGCTTTATAATTTTTCCCCCACTAGCTAGGCATTCAACAATTTTCATGTATGCTAGCATACAATATATTGAAAGCATAAATAGATAGGGAATTGAAAATCTCACAAATAATGCTTTCGAATGGCAGACAATCTCTCTAAAGCTTCACACTGCTCTCAGGAACTCTTTAACAGCATTCAATGATGATAGAGATCGATGCGCAGAGCACACCTCGCTCACAAGCTTTCAATCTCTCCCACACAATCTATAATCACCATGAATGTAAACATAAAAGCTCCATTTACCTCTCAAAGGGATTTAGCACTCCATTGATGTACAGAAAATAGGTAGTTGGTGATAGATCACTCCCACAGGGCACGAAACCCTAGAAAGCCTTATGTCTGCCTTCAAAATGCTATTTTCAATTTTTATCTACATTCTTACAACTCCCAACACCACCCAATGTATAGAGCATCCAAAAATATGGAAAGTGCAACTTGAACGGACCGATTTAGAACTCGGATGACAAAGTTATGTCAGTTTGAAGTTCGGCCAACCGTATATTAGGAAATGGAATCTTTTGAAGCCATACGATGCACCCGCGCTACACTTTAATGCCGCCGCTTATGCGTTGTCAAGATGTGATTGGCACGCTACGGAATCTGTGGCAGAGACCGTTGGATTGACCGCTAAAAGGTGGGATTTTGTCTGAGCCTTAGGATCTGAATAAATCGCGTTAGGCGGGTTCGACTTCGATTGTCACCGCAAGATCTGAATCGACCTGCCATTGTACCATGCGTGCGCCACACGGAATCAATGAGCCCAGTCCGTGAAATGCGAAGCCCCATTTTAAACTGCCACCATCCAACCAGAAGGCGCACGATGGAATCTCGACGAGTCGGCTCCAATACACATTAGCCCTCCTATTTGTGATCTGTCAAATGTGGATCATGATGACGCGGGTCACTGGATGCCGTCCAAATGGATTCTAATTGAATTTACGATAATTTCCACGCCATCCTTTAACTTTCGATAATTGTAAAGAGGTCCCTCAACTATTTCTCAATATTACTGTTTTTCCTGTACCAAAACAACTCACCGAAAACTTGATTTTTTTTGGCCATTTTAGATCATTCCGACGGAAACTGCGATATCTTCCTCATCCGAAGTCGGAATTGAGCGATTCAAGTTGTGTTGGGAAGCTAACTCGACGCTCTATGTCATTCTAATGCTAGATCTCCATGAACCTGCTGCGGGACCCACCAAAAATAAGTCCAAAGTTTTAAGTCTATAAAACCTAGGAATTCAGACTTGAAACTTTACGTGGATGCTCACATGCACTTTCACACACAGTCTACCACCTTGATTCAGCTTAGAACATCACGGAACACATATATAATGCTATTGACTATCGAAATTGCTCTTGCCCAGTCAAATCAATGTAAAATACCATTCAACTCATTGCAAGCTATCTGAGACACACTATAATAAATGTAGAACATTGTAAAACACAACTATGAGGTTGATCCAGCTTTGCCACTGCATTGACACTCTCTCTCCTGCACTGACACTCTCTCTCCTTATTTCTCTGACTAAATGCTCATCAAACTCTGTCACATCTACTAAGTTGCCAACAATAAAAATATAAAATCCAACAGTTTTGGTTCAATTACAAGAAGCTAAAAAATATACAGATTCCCTCTCTTTCAAAAGAAAAGTAGAAAAGGAAATTCAGAAAATGAACTCCAAATTCCACGGAGTACAAATGTTCTGATTTCATATATTTATTCCCTTTCTTCTGTTATTCGGACCATCATCATTTTGGTTAATCCCAAACTCCGAGAGATCCTCCTTGGTTTTGACCCTAGGAAGGCGCTTTCCTTCAATGAATGACTGGAGGAGCTCAAATGCTCTTCGTGGTTGGCCCAATGGAACCTCATGACCTGCTCCTCTCACTGTAGCTACTGTCAAGTTGCCTTCGTACATCACCAGGGAGCCACTAATCTGTAACCATCATTACAAAGTTGTAACGTTGTGTTTGGAAGCCATTAAAGAAAAGAAATAATGGATATATAAATAATAAATTCATCATTTTTTTTCTATCTTATTACATTTTTTTTTTTTTCTTTCCACGGGTTGCCATGTTTGCTACTTCTCAAGTTTTGCAATGTTTGAATGAAGACTTCTTATTGCCATCTTTTCATATTCAGGCCGTGTTTGTTTGTCATCTTTTCATTATTTTTGTTTTTTTAATTTCTTTTCTTTTCTCTCCATTTCTTGTCAAACAAACAAAAGAGGCAATGGAGTCGAAACCCTTTTGCATTCTCTACTCCAACCTGAATTTTTACTTGGTTCGATGATAAAATATTCCGGTTGGGTGGTCTAGATCATCCATGACAGTATAAAAACTAGATTATCGTGGCGCTTGTTTAAACTTGTTTTGTGTTGAGTTTGGCATTTGTTTTATTTATTATTATTATTATTATTATTATTATTATTATTATTATTATTATTATTATTAGCAATTAAACCAAAATAATCTGATGCCAAAACAATTGGACATTCAGGGTTGGATGCCAACAACCAGAACCCAGGCCTGTTCTTGGGAAACCAATCCAAAATGTTCTTGATAAACCACTAAACCAGCTCAATCGGCCTCCATGGAAGCAAATTAAGACTCGTTTAATCGTGAACGAAAAGATTTTTCTTATAGACACTTCCTAGGGTGTCGAATAATTTATCGCGTTGCAGTTTTTTAGAATTTGATAATGAGTAATTAAAAGAATATGGTTGTTTTAAATACATCTAAAGAGGTTTCTGTTAGCAATTAATTAGATTGATGTGAAATATTTACCTCATTGTTGCCCCAAAGATGCCATTTCTTGTGCTCCACAAGCTGAAGCCTCTTCATCGAATCTCTGGTGGAAGTATATGGAATAACAGCATCTAAATCGCCACTGTGTTTCGTCACAAACATAGCCATAGTAAGATGTCTGTAATGAATCTTAGGAAATTTACAAATTGTTATGTGGTAATTGGTTCCAACTTTGAAAGTTGGATCAAACGGACCAAGCTGGGTTGGGCTGGGGCAAGGTTCCTAGGCCTGTAGAGTGTAGGGCTAGTATACCCTCTTTTGAATTCAATAGGCTCGTATCATGATTTTTTTTTTTTTTTTTTGGTAAGATTTCATTAAATTTTTATTATTATTAAAAAAAAAAAAAAAAAGGTGAAGGAAAAATCAAGGAGCTACTTATTTGGTTGTGATTCTTGAAAAAAATTAAGAATAAAATGTAGTAACTTTTTTATATTGAGAATGGCTTTCTCTTCTTTAGGCCGTGTTTGGTATGCATTCCTAGAATGCATTATAGTTCAAGTGCACATGTAAAATGATAAAAACAGTATTTGGTATGTATTCTTATTTTGGTTTATTGAATGCCTTAAGACTTAAGGGAAATACAAATCCATTCTAAAAAGTGATTTTTTGCTTGTTCTATATTTTGAGCCCATTCGTTCTTTAGCCCACTCTCGTTATAATTGGAAATACATTTTTCATTTTGAGAATGCATTCAGGGTCTTTTGGTGCAACGGTAAGGTCGTTGCTCCATTGTGACCTAGTGGTCATGAGTTCGAATTTGGAAATAGTCTCTCTGCGAAGCAGGGGTAAGACTGCATACATATTAACCCCTCCCCAGACCCTGCAATGACAGGAGTCTAGTGCACTGGATACGCCTTTTATTTAGGATCTTTCTACTTGACAATAGACTGTGTCAAGATCCTCTTGACTCTGATTCCCTTTGATGCACACTCATTGGGTCAACATAGTAGTAACCACAAATACAGGAAGACAAAGATATATAGTATTGGTATTTGAATCAAGAGTGTACGGGTTTTATTGTGTCTATAAAAATACAATGAGATGCAGTAGAGGATCTTCTTACCTGAAAACCAGCACTCGGGTTCCATGCGCTATCAAATGCTTTAGGATTGGTAAGATGCTTGTGGGACTGTCCTGCCATTTCTGAAGGAACACATCCCTGCAAGTTTTAGTTCACATCACCCTTAGATGAGTAACTTAAAGAATTGAAGGCCACCAAAAAAGAAAAACATTGAAAATAATAAGTACCTGCAGCCTTCCCACTTGTCCCATTTACCAATCATTGTACCATCACCTCTATGGCTTGGGTAACCTTCATCAAATCTAGTAATTTTTGCATGTAAGGCCTTCACAACTTCTGGGCGATTAAAATACACAGCAAGTTGGTCGTGGACACAGGGATCAGCTGTTCCAAGTGGACCCTGATAACATAAAAATGAAAGATCAACTCAAAAACACACAATTACTAGGAACAAAACGTCTGACTCCGTCAAACTCAGTTTGACTCGTCAGTGACTTTCATGAAGAATTGGTATCTCAATTCTCAATTAAACTTGGACTAAATCAGCGTAGAATCAAGATAGTTCCTACAGATAGCCCATCGAATTTACTTCAACCATCAATAGATTAGGGTGAAAATGTGGTTGAGTCAATTTGCTTGAATTGTTGAGAGTAAGATGTCTTGTATTCTATTGCATGAGTTTATGGGTTAATTTTTAAGGGTCATTAAAAGATGATAGAACCTGAAACGTTACACAGGTATTTCAATAAATGTATCGACGTACATAGACAAAAAAAATTAGTTGAACCACGTGAGAATAATTCACCTGCATGTACTTATACCTTCCCTAAGATCCTATCATTATCCATATTTAGTGGGCCTCAGTCCTCACACTCTAGAAATGGGTCCCACACTACATCAACGGTGATGGAATCTCATGAAAAGCACAAATACATGTAGGTGATCAAAACTCGAAGGATGTTAATCTTTGCCTTGTGTTATTATTTCTCCTAATTTATACATCTAACTATGAAATTAATATTCTTCTGAAAAAAAGAAACCTGTCAGTACTCAAGAAGTGGTTCTTGCTCACCGAAGTCACTGTTGTATTATCTTCATGGCACATAGGAGCATAAATGTTGTATGAATCCAAGTTATCATCAACTCTGAAGAAATTCAGAATTATAGCTAATTGACACTCAACAGTCCTACTTGGGGCCGGCAAGTTAAAATCACAGGTTTTCTGGATAGTATTCCAGACTTGATTTGAGATGAGATTGTGCCTCCACAAGAACTCAAAATGTCCAAGACTGCCACCCACGCTCTCAAGACCACGATCATCAATGTCATGGATACTAGGGTTTCCAATCTGCCACCATCACAACTTATGAAAGTCAGATCATATTGTAATAATAACAGTAGTATATAACACAGAAAGAGAAAGAGAGAATGACATACAGAAATTCCCCTGAGATTGATGATTCTACCACCCTTATTATTTTGTTGGAGGATGGTATAAGCAAGCTGAGGCACATAATGGCCACCATAGCTTTCTCCAGCTAAATAGAAATCTCTTTTCTTGTATTGAGGGAATCTCTCTAACCAATTAATTAAGAATGTATAAGCTTCTTGAGCTGTTCTCTTATCTCCAGTTGAAGAATAATCTGATGTCGTCTTAGAGTATGAGAATCCAACCCCTGCTGGTGACTCCAAGAACAATATGTTTCCCACTGGATCATCCAAAAAAAAAAAAATTCAGGAAATGATTAAGATAAGGCCCTTAATTGTTTTGTTCATACAATGTAGATGAATTTGAAATTGACGATCAGCAAGTAAGCTCACACTTATTCCATGAGTATGGATTTTTGATTAGTTGATCTTTTCGGACAAGGAGTGGACCGAGTTCTTCAAATGCTCCATATCCAATAGAAGAACAACCAGGACCTGTTGATGAGTAATTAACAAATTAACAGTCAAAATCAGAGTTAAGACTAAGAGGTTCATGGGTTTGAATTTGGAAACAATTGTAAGATATTATCTTGTGGGCTTGATTAATTACTAGACCCATTGGTTAATGAGAATTTGCATTATAGGTTTGACCGATTTTGGTCTAGTTTGTCATGGGTTGAATATAATCAACCTGGTCCATTGTGGGGTGGTCCAAGGTTTGAGATACTATTACAATACTAGGTTTAGGCCCCGTTTGATAACACTCCAGCTCCTATGGAGCTATTTCTGGTCCAGAGTCGTTTTCTACTTCTTCTCCAGAGTCAGGATTTTTGGAATAGAATGTTGTTTGATAACGTTGCTCTAAAAAACAAAAGATTATGCTTCCAGAATGTTGTTTGGTGGCGGTGGGGGGGTGATGGTAGTGGTGGTGGTGCTGGTGGATGGTGGCGGCGGCAATGCTGGTGGGTGGTGGTGGCGACGGTGGTGGTCGGTGGTGGCGGTGGCGGTGGCGACAGTGGTGGTAGGTGGTGGGTGGTGGGTGGTGGTGGGGATGGTGGCAGTGGAGGGGTGGTGGTGATTATGGCAGTGCTAGTGGTGGTGGTGGATGGCAGTGAATAGTGGTAATAGTTCCGGAGCAAGAGAAGTAAGTTTTTTTAGCTCCAATTTTTTAGCTCTCAGAGACATTTTTGGAGCGGTTCACTCTATAGGAGTCAAAACTTAAACCATGTTTATCAATCGTCATTTTACTCCGAATTAGTTCCGGAGCTAAGAAGTAGGAACTAGAGTGTTATCAAACGGGGCCTTAGAGTCTCAGCATCCCAAGTTGTTTTATTCCTCTCTCTGCTCCCATACATAGAGAGAATTGAAAGGGGATCTCTAGTGGGCTGTGAAAGACTCGAATCAAAGCGCAAATAAGGGAACGGCGAAAGACAACATTCAATACATAGGTATGTCTTAATTATTTTATCATTTTGTTGTTCCCATTGTATTCTAGAGCAACTGTATGGATTATCAAAGGTATTAGTTAAAACCATAATTTTAGAATAGGGTTTACAATATATTCACTAAAAAAAGTCTTACAACAATCACTCGTCTCATGCGCAGAGAGAATGAAAGGGGATCTCTGATGGTCTATGAAAGACTCGAACCAAAGCGTAAATAAAGGAGCAACGAAAAACAACATTCAATATACAAGTATGTCTTAGTTATTCATCTCTTTATTGTTCCCATTGATTTCTAAAGCAACTGTATGAATTGTCAAGGGTATTGGTTAAAACCCTAATTTTAGAATTGGGTTTACAATCTATTCATAGAAAAAAGTCTTACAACAATCTCTTGACTTGTGCACTTGGAACTCCTATCAACCAGAGTTAGGATTAGAAAGTTAAGGTGAGTACCTCCATTGAACCACAGGATTATAGGCTTTAAATGACTGTTGTTGTGGGCTTCGACGAAGTAATAGTAAAGGGCTCTTCCGGCTGTCTTATTGACTGTGATATATCCACCATATTGGTTGATATTCAGATGAGGTTGCCCAGGCAACTTTTCTATTTTGTCTCCCTTTCTGGATCCTTGTTGAGGTATGAGTTCAGGTTTGAAGTCAGGGAGGATCTCATAGGGGTCATGGGATATGTTCACATCCCCCATAGCCTTGATAGTCATGAAAACTCGAAATGCATCCCCTTGCCAGACGCCGGCATAGCTGCTGGACACAAGAAAGCCAGAAAGGAAGGACACAGAGAGAAGAAGATGATGAAGAAGGTTTGCTGTAGTCTTGATGATCATCTTCTTCTCTTCCCACAGACTGAGGTGATCAAGAAGTTCCCTCCCTTTTTGTGGTTCCAATGAATGTGGACTTAGTAATGGCATTTTTAATCCCTGTAATTGAGAGTCAAGACAGCTCTTATCCATACATAGGATGACAAACTGTTTTAACTACTTACTGGTCTGTCTTATGGTCAAGAAGGAATGCGGACTTAGTTCCTATTTTTAGTGATTAAATTCATGTGGAAGGATTTTTGTAGTTATGAAAACGTGTTCAGTTACATGGAGCCTCTCTAGCTAAGTCACTACAACTGAAAAGATGACCTTCTCTACCCAAAAAACTAGAAAAGGAGAAAGTCCTAGGATAACCTAATAACTACTTCACTTAAAAGCTGGAATAGTCCAACCTATCTCTTTCTTTCCAGTGTGGTGGCATTGTCTCGTCTCACAATTGAGTATTTTCTCTCTCTTCTCTAATCTTGAGGGCTCCCATTGATTGACGATACTATTTCCTGCATCCCCTTGGTCTAGCATGAGAGATTTCCCCCTCCTCCCACACTAGTGTTTTGGGAAACGTTATACCATATTAAACTCTAGTAGTGAGAGAATCCGATTCCTCGGTGAGTGACTGAGGAAGTTTTCAAACAATCCAAGGTTAAGTGGCCTTCTCTCACCATCATATCTAACCTTTTATTATCTTTTTTTTTTTTCGTTATTATATATAATTAAAAAAATTGCAACATTTCCTTAGGTGTGTTTGCAAGAATGAGTTTGTCTCTCTCCATTTTTTGAGCACATTTAGGGGTGTAAGTTTTATCTTGACAATCCGAACCGGTCCAGGTCTGCCCTGAACCCTAGCAGGGTTGAACCCAGCCCGAACCCTGACAGGGCTGAGTTAGGGTTCAATTTTATATGAACCCTGACAGGGTTGGGCTGGGTTAGGGTTGATCCCCTAGGTTGAACCCGGCCCAACCCGATCTTGTATATATTTGAATATATTTATAAATATATGTATGATTTGTATTTGTTTCTTGTTAAACACTTAAACTGATTTGGTTTGTATTTGTTAAGTTCTTAAAAGAATATCATAGATTGCTTGTATTTATCATATATTTTAAGTTGTAATTGTTGTTTGATAATTTGTTGTATTTTTAGGGTCAATCAGGGTCAATCTAACCCTGAATCAGGGTTAATCAGGGTTGACCCAGCCCAACCCGACCCTGTCAGGGTCAATCAGGGCAAGTTAGGGTTAGGCCCAACCCTGTCAGGGTCAGGGTTAGGGTTGTACATTTTCTAACTCTGGCAGGGTTGGACTGGGTTAGGGTTAAGTTTCAATAGTCAGGGTTGGGGTTAGGATTTTGAAAAACTCGGCCCAACCCAGTCCTGTTGCAGCCCTAGGCACATTCAATGGCACATCGCTCATTATTTCCATGAGATGATTTGTGTCGTTGATGGGTTGTCTCAGTTTGCGGTTCGTTCCCAGTCTTCAAATATTTATTGGGATTATTGTCCCCTTTTTGTTCAATGGGATGTGAATTAGGATGCACCTGAGTATCCTGGCTTTCGAATTTCTTGCTTTTTTTTAGGCCCTTCCGCATTAGTGGAAATGTGGAAGGTAGGGTTGGGCCTTCTCTTTTTTGTTTTCTTTTCTATACTCTTTTGTAGAGAGAATTTTTTCCTTCAGTGAAATCGTTTCCTGATCTTCAGCTAAAAAATAGTAGCAGGTGTTTAGAGGGAAGATTTGCATAAGATAGTTGGCAAGTTGATGGCATTGATGATTCATGCGCTTATCACATGTCATATTAAATACTTTTTAAACATAAATATTTTTGGAAATTTTTTAATAAATTTTTTAAATATATTTTAAGGTGGTGTAACCACAAATTAATATCATAATATTATTGCTCAATGTAAGTCATTATTAAAATTATGTTGATCAACATCCTTTTATGAACACAGCCGACTACAAATTTGACTGTGTTTGGATGTAATCGACTCGGTCAGACTTTATCACCGGTTTTGTAATCGTTGAATCTTAAAGATCATTTCTCTCAAAAATCGAAACTATCCATTTAATTTCACAAGTGTCATAAACTATGCATGGAAAAATTATTTGATATTTTGCACTCCCATTTCGATAACCAGACTAGAGTAAAGGCGGGATTATTTTAGGGGGAAAAGTCTTTTGTAACCAGGTCGATTACCTCCAAACAGACCTTACAAATTTTCCTACCAACAAACACATTATACAAGCCCCTCTCAATCACTCATATGGCCACATTGGTGGGCCATTTCTGTTTCATTTGGATTCATTTTTATATAAATCAACCCATCTAATTGGGAAAAAGCTAAATTGCACTGAGTTGAGAGTGTAAAGGTCAGTCGGACAACTGAGTCACAAACTAAATGAAAAAAAAATAATAGCGAAGATTTAAATTTTTTTTAGTAAAACTAGACAAAGATCAAATTAAATATTTTCAAGAAATAATAAATAATAAATATCATTTAATTTTCCCCTAACAAACAACTTTTGCAAGTTAATCAACTAACCTATCTAAAAACTAAATTAATTAAAGGGAAAATTTCAGCTACCACCCAAAAAGAATTGATTAAATCACTTACTACCTAAGTTGTTTAAGAAAATCATCTATCACCCATGTTAGACAAACGTTAGTTATTGGACTAAAGGGAAAAAGTTGAAATTGTGTGTAGACGTTTATACCTCTTTCTTCTTCTCTCTGTTATCAAAAAAAAAAAAAAAAAAAAAAAAGAAATAAGAGCTCAAATGTTCCGGAAAGATTTTTCAATTCTCTCCTTCTCCTTTGCCATCAATCGAATATGATGAGGGCAAGGAGAATATGTTGCTCTTGAAAAAAAAAAAAAAAAAATAAAAAAAAAAGATACTCATAAATATTTGTTACATCGCCCAGGTTTAACAATAACAACATAAAAGTCCAACAATCTCCCTTTGTAATTGTTGATATGAGATCCTGAAAAAATTATGACCATAAATACTCATAGGAAGTCCCGGAAAGGATATAGCAAATATGTCTGGCTTGATCCTTGAGTTGTTTTCTTTTTTTGTTCTGTCTCTTCTCGTTCTTAAGGAAAACGTCATGAACAAAGCCTCATAGATCATCATTCTTTGTCCTTATAAAATAGTATCATATTTCTTGACCATTTCTTTTGTTTTTATATGCCCTGTTTATGACAATTGTAGGCTTTTCTTAGAAGTAAAGACCATTTATTATACTATCCCCAAAATAAGATTTTGTTTAGCTGCTTCAGAAGCTCCCTCACCCTTACCTTGTCTTGCTGGTAGGACTGGCATTGGCTTCCCTTTCCATTCCTGAGCTTTACATATCAAGTTCACTTGTTGTCTTTCCTTCTTTTCTTTGCGAATAAATTCAGCTCTTCAAATTACTCATCACGGGGCTTGTATTTCAAGTTGAGCTTTCAACCATTCTAAGGGCAATTGGGGCTATTTCTTGGTCTTGGTTGTTCTTATACCTTACTCCTTCTTTTTCACCTTCAGGTTTTTCATTTTTTCTCTCAGGGACAGCAAAGCCTCACTGACTCACCCTCGAGATCATTCGAAATCTTCCTCTTGGATAGTTTTTTCTTTGACTTGTTCTTCTTGGCTTCATCGTCTTGATTTTAAAAATTTCTCTTCTTCATGGCCTTTGAAGGCAACTTGTTTATCAACAAAGGTTTCGGATCTATTCTCATCTCAAAAGCTATTAAGGCTCCATGAATCTCATCAATAGTCACATGTTCTAAGTCCTTGGTTTCTTCAAGTGCGATACTTTTGACTCAAATTTAGGAGTAAGAGACCTTAAGATTTTTGACAAACAATATAACCTTTTAGGTCCTCACCAAGTCCTCTAATGGAATTAACCACTTCATTAACTCTGTTTATGTCGGTCAATGGTCTCATCTTCATACATCTTCGAGGTTCTCAAACCGACCTCGAATGTTTGCGGCTTGACTTGTCTTGATCTTTTATCTCCTTCATATATATTGATCAATCTATCCCAAACCTCCTTTCTTGTCTTGCAGTCCATGACTTTAGCTAGTTCTCTGTTTGTAAGTCCCCCTTGAATAGCATTTAAAGCCTTTCTATTATTTTCAAAAATTTTCTTGTCTACTACCTGTGGGAGCATTCGTATCATGAGGAGTGTAGCCATTCTCAATAGAAGCCCATACATCAAACCCAAGAGACCCAATGTAGATCTCCATTCTTCTCTTCCAAAATACAAATTCTGTCCCATCAAACAATGGGGGCTGTTAAAACCTTCTCCCGGTGTCATATCTTTATTCGATCTTCTCGGTTCTTGATTAAGCTATCACTGAGCCCTTGCTCCGATACCAATTGATGAACTTGATATGACGAGAGGGGGTGAATCGGTGTCAGAAATTTTCTCGATTAATTACTGCTGCCCGAGAGCTGATGGAGATATATTCTTTTACACACACACAAGCGTATGCAAATCTACCTCGCTACCACTCGGTGGTCGGGTCTACAGATTTGCACACCCATCCTGCAAGTCATTCCACGCACTCCAAAATATAATAGAAAATAAACACAATGACACGGAGATATTACGTGGTTCACCAACACGGTGTGTGATGGCTACTCCACGGAGTAATGCCCCAACGGGCTCCGTATTTACTCAACACTCGGCTTTTAGTCTCTAACAAGACAAGGATATTAACCCTAGGTTTTCCCAAAGATAAACCGAGAGGGCGCACCAGCGCCAAGATTCGGGCTTAACGCCGGTGTCCGGCACCCACCGAACACACCACGCTTAACTTCGCACCCACGAGAAGCAAGTCACAATTTTTTAGGCTTATAATTATGCCTTACAATTTTTCCCCATAGCTAGGTATTCAATAATTTTCACCTACGCTAGCATACAATATATTGAAAGCAACAAATAGATAGGGAATTGAAAAACCTTACAACTGCTTTCGAATGACCATCAATATCTCCGAAACTTCACACTTGCCCTTAGGTACTCTCTAACAGTCTTCAATGATGATAGAGATCGATTCACGAAACACACCTCATCGACAGGGTTTCAATCTCTTCCACACAACCCATAATCACCATGAATGTGAAAATAAAAGCTCTACTGACCTCTCATAGAGATTTAGCACTCCATTGATGCACAAAGAAGAGGTAGTTGGTGATTGATCACTCCCACAGGGCACGAAACCCTAGAAAACCTTCTCTCTGCCTTCAAAACGCTCTTTTCAATTTTTCTCTGCCTTTTCACGACTCCCAACGGCGCCCAATAGATAGGGCATCGAAAAATATGAATGCTGCAATTTGAACGGATCGATTTGGAGCTCGGATGAAGAAGTTATGGCAGTTTGAAGATTGGCTAATCTCGGATAAGGAAAGAGAATCTTTCCTTATATAACCTCACCTGCGCTACACGGAATCAGGTTAGTATTCCATGCAACAAATAGCATTATAATAAGCCGCATCCGCCTAATCCGAAGGGTCGCGGGAGCATCAAGATGCGATCGTCGCACTACACCTTAGCCCGCCTCAATCTGGTCCATCAGATTAGAATCTGAGAAGCGTGGCTCTCTCTTGGCCACTGATATCGGATCTTCTTCTTTGTTACTTGCCGAAAATGCCCTTAAATAACTTATGAAATACCGAAATTGCCCCTAAACAATTTGTGAAATCACTTTTTCGAGCGATCCGGCGAAACTGCGATATCTCTCTCATCCGGCGTCGGAATTGAGTGATTCAAGTTGCGTTGGAAAGATAACTCGACGCTCTACATCTTTCCACTGTCGGATTTCCATGAACCTTCTGCGGGACCCACCAAAAATAGACCCAAAGTTAAAACTCTGTCAAACCTTGGAATTTGAACCCGAAACTTTGTGTGCATGCATGCCAAGTGTCGTGGGCTGCCGTGTTGGCATGTCACCTTGCCACCATACCTGTGGGTCCCACTCACATTTTTTCTCTCTCCTCTTTCTCTCTCTTCTGATTCTCTCTCTTCTTTCTCTCTCTTAAATTTCTCTCTTCAATGTCCCAACACCAGAAACATGAGAAACATGAACATGATTAGAAAAGCTTCAAGAACACTGTCGCATCATCAGAAACTCGGTCGCATCATCAAAAACTCGGCCACATCACCAGTGGGGTCCACAAACACTCTCTCTCATCAAAATCAGTGTAATATCCCATTTAACTCATTGTAAATCATCTGAAACACATATAGAACCTTGTAGAACACATAAGCGAAGTTGCCACATCCGTTGCCACTTCCCGACACTCTCTCTCCTACACTGACACTCTCTCTCCTCATTTCTCTAACTGAATACTCATAAATACTGTTACATCAGCCAAGTTGCCAACAATAACAACATAAAGTCCAACACAAACCAAGAAACCCAAGGAATCCAAGCAATCATTTGAGAAGGAGTTGCAAGAAATTCAAGGGAAGCTTGCACAATTGCGCATTGAGAAGGAGAAGACTGAAGAGCTCTTAAAGGTCAGAGATGAAATGCTAAAGCAGAAAGAAAAAGAACTTGAAAACCAAGGCAGAGAGCAGGAGAAACTGTTGTTGGAGCCAAAGAAGCTGCAGAAATTGAAAGAGTTCAAACCCACCATGGTATATCCGGTTGATCGCTTTTTTTTAGATTAGCTTTTCTTAATCTTGATTTCTGATTTGATCTTTACTCTGTTTCTCTTGACTTCATGCAACTTCCTTCTTGTTCAATATGTGAGAGAAATGAAGTCAAGAGAAGAACATCAAGAGCAGGAATGTTAGCCCAGAAGAGAGAAACCCCCAATTGCATCATTTATCCTTGATAGTTCCTCTATCTGAATTTGAAATCGTTTTATTTTAATTTTTGTTCCCACAACGAAGTTCTTGAGATAGAAATTGCAAGAAAACTACTAATGGAGTTGGATTTTTATTTTTCTAATCAGGTACTAAAATGAAATTCCAAACAAATCAATCGGAGATTAGAGTAGTCCAGATTGATTCAAGGGGTACTCAAGCTTAAAAATAAATATAAAAAAAAAATATATTTTCACAGAAAACTTAACAATAAGGGGATTATTGTTATTTAAGTATTTTGTAACGGCTGACATCAACAACTAATGACTCTGTTAGTTGTTTTTGGATCGTTTTGATAAAAATTTGTCTAAGTTGAGTGGTAGGTGATTTTTTTAAACAACTTGGGTGGTAGGTGATTTTATCCATTCTTTTTTTATGATAGCTGAAATTTTTTCTTAATTAAAAATAAGAAAAAAGTGAACCAACTGAGCTTTCCTGTATACTTAAAAAGAGTAAAAGGGAAAAAATGATTAATTAACTATGCATGATCTTTTATGAGGTTGATGAACCATCAGGGAGGCGCTTCCCACTAAGAAAATATTGGATAAGGGTAAGTGCCCTCTCTGGCTGGTAACTTGGGACCTCATGACCTGATCCTCTCACTGTTGCAAATGTTATATCCCCTTTGTATACGAAAGTGTATCCTCCCACCTGCATGAGAGGAAAAATTATATTAAAAAAATGAAGTAAACAGAATTAAATTCATTATCAAATTTATAAATTCAAAAAAATTACTTAAGGTAATTGTGTTATTTTGTTAATAATTATCAGAAAAATAATGATAATTATAATTATTATAGCCTTTATAGTGGTCATAATTTTGCTTTTGTAGCTCATAATAATAATTTAATTAATGAATATTATAAAATGCTAGTTAGATTGAGTGATAATATGTTGTTAACATCAAGAAAAAAAAATTACTAATGTGAGCATTAAAGTAAAAATCTTCTGATTTTTGGTGAAAAATGATTTGGGCTCAGACCCAGGCCCTTCCATGAAATCCATGGGAAAAAAAATGTATTGGTGGGATTATCTCAACTCCATCCTAAATCTTATTGGGTCAGGTTTCACATGCTTCTTTAAAAACCCATTGCCTGTCAAAGGCCTCATCATTACCTACTAATCATCTCCTAGGGCGCCTTATAAAATACATGCAATTATATACTCATTACGAGAAAGGATTTATAAATTAATGGGACATATTGAAGCCTTGAATGCAAGCAAAAAATAATAGTAGAAAAATAGGCAATCAGTCAATTGGAGGGGAGAAAAAGGAAAGAGAAAGATGGTCTAAATTTTAAGAAAAAAAAAAGATAGAGACAGAAGTACATGCTGCCGCTTGTACAATTTTTTTCTCTTTACTAATTTTTCCTTGTATTATATGGTTTTCACACTTTTTGTGGGACCTACATAGGTAAAACTCATCAAACAATTCTTAGGTATTTTGTAGAGTGAATCAAAATACAAAAAAAAAAAAAAAAAAAAAAATTCATTCACCAAAGAGAAAGGAAAGGAAACGACATATAGAATCATAAATGACATATCCCCTATATATAGAATACCTGTAATATTATTATCTATTGTTCTATTCTAATCTAATTCCGCCAAACACCAACACCACCAACACCTAAGGTGAAGATATTCCTCTTTTCTATTTAAGTAATGACAAATTATGGCTAAAGAAGGGGAAAAAGTGCAAAAAAAACATATCCTAACCCTACAGACATGGAAACATCATTAATCATTCTACCCTATATACATAAGAAAAGAAAAATATAAATGAAATTGTTTACAAAACATAAGTGGAAAATGAAAACAGCAACCTTGATGCTGGAATTATTTCCATCTAATTTGCATTGCTGCCATTTAGAGAGTAGTTTTGTCACTTTACCTATTGAATTGAAAGGAAAATTGACTTTGTAATCAATTTCTAAGACCTTAATTTTGGATCATATGGAGGAACCTAAGTAGGTTGAAAATTCACACAAGTGGAAAATGACATGAACATCATGCCAAAAAAAAAAAGCTTTGACAAAGATTGGCACATGATAGATAAGCTCATTATACCGGAATCCTCGGGACTCAAATTGTCTCCTATTGTTGAAGGGATTTCAGTCATGGTTGTTAGCTGCAGTTCATCTGGCGTGCACATCGATATGCATACTAGATAAACTCCAAAAGTTGGATCATAGTTGGAGTAACTAGACAACAAAAACCAATTTCTCCCCCAAATCCT
Organism: Protea cynaroides; assembly: GCA_028583415.1. Lineage (NCBI taxonomy): Eukaryota > Viridiplantae > Streptophyta > Magnoliopsida > Proteales > Proteaceae > Protea > Protea cynaroides. Next base: position 73,712,385 of record CM053269.1, read on the forward strand.
ACCTCCTATTTTACTTCCTTTCCTAAACTAGTGAAGTAAATTGTTTTTTATATGTTCAAACCTTTTGCTTTGTGGAGGGTTTAGAGAAGGGTTTTTCTTTTAGAGCGGATGTCAACAGTCAATCAATGTCGATTGGATCGCAAAAAAACTCCTCACCCCTTTGTCTCAATACCAAAATACCTCCTTCTATATTGAAGTTTCGATGATAGTCCAATAACATTCCAAAAAAGAGAAACGATCCAACCGATCTTATATAGAAAGATCCCTTAGAGAATGTGCCCCAAGATTGTCTCTAAACCAAATTGGTTGGAATGGGAGGATTTACATGCTGATGTTGTGTAATGGGTTCTACATGGAGAGCATGGAAGGGACATCCTACGGTGTTCGTCTATAAAGGGATCCATATCTAGAATGAAAGTGTGTAATTCTCTATTTAATTATCACTTGTACTAATAGATTTTTAATAAATTGATGGCAAAAGTTTTTAAAGTCCTCTAAAACAATAAAGTACTGATTCTATATATCATGACCATATGAATATCTAGAAAATGGTCTAGATCGATCATATGTTAAATTTCAAATTGAGATTCAATGATATATCTCTAACATATTCCCTTGTATTTTGAATCATCGGTTTCTTTTTTGAAATGTTCCTTTTTTTCCGTCGGATTTTCAAACCTCATCCTACTTGACCAATTTCATTTTGACGGAAACAAAACATGTGAGCAAGGTACTTTGGATTCCATTTATCCATAACATTTCAGTTGTAGATCAAGGTTTTAAATCTAGATATCGGACACAGTATCGACCATGTTCAAAAACGATTCAATGCAGATTGGTGTATGGATCCAATGGAAAACTGACACAAGACCAATTCTGAATATGATAATATTAAAACAGAATCAAATCAAAGATCAATCAAATTCAAAACCAATATGAATCATCGGATCTAACCGATCCAATACCAATTATTTCAACCATGGGGCTGATATTTTTTTACTTGGGGAGAAATGTCCAAAATAATGAGCTCAAATAATTAAAAATTGGTAAATATGGTTTGCTGTAATTTGGAAAGCAACAGTTCTTTTTTGTTTGGTAGTAAATATTGAATAAGGATAAATTACCTCATTTTTTACAAACCAAGGATACCATGATTTCTTGACTGAAAGTTCAAGCTTATTGAGAGATGACCTGGTTGAAGTCACTGGAACTCTTGCATCTATATCACCACTGCATTCAGTCCATTAAAACCATATTAAATTTTGAATGTCTCAATTATCATCTAACCTAGTCAATCCCATCAAACTTGAGTTCATATTAAAAATAAATAAAAATAAAGATAAATAAATAAACTTGCCTGAACACCCAAACTCTAAGTCCATTATTCATGGCCTCCCTCAAGAGGGGAAGTATAGTAGATGGGCTATCATTCCAAGCGTTGATTACATCGCTGCAAAATTCAATCTCTAATCAAATTCACAAATGTTCATAAACAGAGTAAGAAAAAAAAAATCAACAAATCAATTAGTAGTATTTTTTTTTTTTTTTTTTAAATGATGATGCTCACCTGCAAGGTTCCCAATCATGATCAAGTTTGGTGACATTAGCATGTAGAGCTTTTTGAACATCAGGTCGGTTCAAATAAGCATAAACATAATTATCACTGCAAGGATCAAAATTCATAACCTGCAACAAATCATCCATATCCCATGAAAAAACAAAAGTTAAACTCTTTTTTTTTTTTCTTTTAATTCTCTGAATGAGAAAAAACTCATTCTATTCTGAAATAATCTTACCGATGCCTTCTTGGGCTGCACTGTGACATTGTTTGAGAAACACAATGGAGCATAGATGTTATAGATATTAATGCTATTGATGTCTGTATTAGCTTCATTAGCACCCTTTAAGCACAGACTGCTTTCTGTGGTTGCAGCTGGAGAGAAATCACAGTATTTCTTGATAAAATAGTTGGTTTCATCAGAAATAAGAGCATGGGTCCAAAAATACTCATACATTCCTATTTGATCTGTTTCATCATTAATCACTGCATTTCCAATCTGTAATAAACATCAAAGATAATTAATAAGTTCAACAACAAACCCTTATTAATGGTAATTTAATCAAAGCAAGTCACAATCTACATTGTATTGGCGTGTAAGGAACTGATAAGAAGAAATAACAAGCAAGATCTAGAGAGAGAAAGTTATACAATTATCCCTTTGAGATTGATGATAGTTCTATTAGCAATCCTGTTTCCTTGAAGAATGAGATGTGCAAGCTGAGGAACATAATGGCCTGCATAACTTTCCCCTGATATATAAAACTCTCTGGTCTTGAATTCTGGAAATCTTGTTAACCAATTTACCAAGAACACATAGTTGTCCATGGCAGTTCTCCGGTCTCCACTGTTCGCGTAATCCGATGTCGTATTAGAATACGAAAAACCGACACCGGCAGGAGATTCCAGGTACAAAACATTGGCCACTATAGAATACAGAAAAACAGTAATTTTCAGATTATTTAATATTAAAAGATGAATAAGAAATTATGGCTTATAGTATTGAATTATAAAAAGTAATACCTCTATTCCATGCATATGGATTCCGGTAGAGTGATTTCCCATCACTGTATACCCGAAAGGGACCATGCTCCTCCATTGCTCCATATGCAATAGAAGAACAACCAGGACCTGCAAATAGATCAAATGAAATTAAATTGTAGCAATTGCAGAAGATCCTGAAATCAATTTTGAACTGGGTTTTCAGAAAATTTTAAGATTGATATTAATACTTTGGAAGAATCTCTCTTCTGGGTATTTTAAATCAGGATCATTTTATAGAAATCTAATTTGGTTTTCTGCAAATATTTCTGGGATTATTGAGTTCTGTTAATTAAACAGTTGAAAGAACATGAAAAACAAAAAACAAAAAGGGAAAAACAGAATGATTGATTGAAGAACAACCACATGGGTACATTATAGAAAACAGAATTTTAAGTTTTAAGCAACAATAATACAAACCACAAACCCAACCACTCCAAGAAAAGGACATTTTAATAATCAAATTGTTGATGTTGATATTAACAGGAGAAGATAGAGATTTAAAAAAATATATATATTAATAAAAAAATACCTCCATTAAGCCAAAGAAGCAGAGGTTTTGTATCCTTCTTGTTAACAGCCTCTGCAAAATAATAGTAAAGTGCCCGACCAGCCGATTTATCCACAGTCACATAACCTCCATATTGATCAAAATTAATTGAAGGCTGACCCGGAAGCATTTCAATCTTATCTTCCTCCTTCAACCCTTCTTGAGGATACACTTGAGCTTCATTAAAGATCTCTGTTTCCTGATCATAAAATGGTTCTGTATTGAACCTTGCTCTGTTCTGCAACTTCTCTGTTAATAAACTTTGAAGCTTATCTGTTTGCTTTCCATGTCCATCAACAACAAAACAAGAGAGAGAAAGAAGAAGAATCAAATGAAAATTAACAAAAATTAAGCCCTTCTGAATCATATCTGCTAAGACTCTCTGCTTCTTCTTCTTCAAGTATGAATCCTCTCTGGGTTTCTTCATACGGTTTATATCGTTTCTCACTTCTATCTTCTCACCGGTTTCTACTCTTTTATAAAATATGAAATACTTTATAGAGCACGTGCAATAATTTGTACAACTGGATGAACCGTTTATAGGTTTTGATACAGTACATTGATCACTATGGTATTTGAATTTGATCAATCATTAGATTGGAATCAAAAGATTAAGATCTAACTTGAAATGGAATCTTTTTTTGACTAATTAAGAATCAAAATGGTAATGGGTTGCACTGGCTCAGTCTCATTTGAACAGAAATGGGTCCCATGGAGGTGATTGGGCTCTTGTGAAAGACTTGTGTGGACCCCATTTCCGTTTGTGATGGTTGCATAGAGTGAATGTGGGGTTGATGTGGTCCCACCAAGAGATATTATTTAAGTTGTTATGATTTGGAGTAAGATTCTTAGGTCCACGTGGCATGCTTGCATGGAGGTTTGCCAATTGAAGGCTATATATGCTATTTCTTCGCAATAGACAATTAGACTGGACAGCTTAATCAATCATATTCATTCATTTGTCTTAACATGTGATCTGTTTGGATGCTTAGAATAAGGGTTCCATCTTTTTTTTCTTTTTTTTTGGTAGAAAAGGATTCCATCCTTTTACGCAATGTATGCTTGCCACATGCAAGGGAATCTTAAATCATCATCAATTGAATTTCCTTAAATAAATACTTATATAAATAATTAAGATGATTTTGTATTTAGCAAAAGTATGGGTGTCAATCCGTTCATAAACGGTTTATCAATTCAGTTTCGTATGGAAATCCTCTCTAGTATGAGATTTGGTAGAAGAGATGGCAGTCCGGATGGATGGCCAACACCTGATTCTCTAGTGAATCCGAGCCCTCCATCAGAGCCGACACCCGAGCCGACAAGCTGAGCCGAAAGGATTGTCGGCTCCGATGGAGGGTTCGGATTCACCCGAGAGTCAAGTGTCGGCCTTCCATCGGGGCCACCATCTCTCCTACCAAATCTCAGGCGGGAGAGAATGTGAATCCGTTTCTTGATTTATAAACCAGAACCTAACTAATAATTATGGGTGTCAACGTGCCAGTTTCGGTTTGGGTCAGCCAGTGTTGGATTTTATAAAACCAGTTCAAAACATGTCTGATGAGAGGTTCAGGCTAAACGGATTCCAGTGTGAACAGTAACAACCGGGCTGATCTAGTTTTGGTTTGGTTCGATCCTGGCCCCGTTAAATATCGACTAGCAAATGAAGACGGAAGAAGAAAAAGAAGCTAAAGTCTTACTATTTGGGCTGATTTTTCGGGCTGTTATTGGGCTATCTTAGACCGGTAGAGTATGACATAGAGCAACCCGAAATATGATCACTAACATTTCAGTCCGGTTCAATCTTAGGCTAAATCAGTGTGATTCGGTCTGGCCAATCAATTCCGGCTCAACTTTGACACCCTTACGATTAACAGCCAGTTTTTCAGTTTCTTATCAGTTTTTGGTTAACAGCGTTTAAGCGGTTTCTTATGCTATTTTTATCGGTTCTAATTACTTTCTTATCGGTTCCAGTTATTTCCATACTCAAAACTCAAATAAGTATAACACATATAATCTCATTTCGCAGTTTCATTTCCGAAGACTTTCGTGATATACAATGATAAGGATTGTGAAAAATAAGATCAATTCAAAGTAAAGACTAAAACAAGAAATGATGATATAAATACATATAGCTATTACCAGAACCTAACTGAATAAGTTCCGTTCGATTTTTATAGGCCGGTGTCAGTTCAATTATTCAATTTTAGTTCAGAATTGACCCCCTTAGGCAAAAAGTATCATAAACCGCCCACATGGGCAGTTGTAATGTAACTGCATGAAGAATCTTTCTAGTCGTTAAATTATTTTCTGAATTGATTACATGTCAAATTTCATGACACAATTCAAATTTCTTGAAACATTGAAATTCAACGTTTTCTATTAATTCCTATTTTTGGGTTTGGGATTTTATTATTGGCACCTTTTACAAATAATTTATTAATTTTTTCTCTAAAGATAAAACATTTGTTTCTTTTAGGGTTATTTTTTTATTTAACATGTTTATTAGTATTTTAATTTTTTTTTAAATGGGGCATTTTAAGACACGGTGCATGTCACGGAATTCTAAAATGAGATTTGTCTTCTTTAGTGTGGGATACAAAGGAAGCTTAGTTGTTACTTGTCAGCACATATGAGATTAAATTAATGGATGGGTTGACTAATAAAGTCAACAAAATAATCTTGCATTGGACGTCTAATATCCTGATTGGCCTCATAACAATCTCATTATTGGAGGAACCATTAATTTGTAAAAAAATTAAAATAATCCCCACGAATTTACACGTCGTAGTTATGATTGTGGGACCCACATAATACAAGGAGTCGGTGTGATTGTATCTAGGGATGTGAATGATTATTCAAAAATTTGAATTTCAAATGTATTTGTATCCGTTTAAGATAACTTAACTTTGGATACAAATTCGAACAATAGAGTTTATATTGGGATCTGAATTTGGATATCACTATTTTGAAACAGGCGATACCTAATTTTGGGGTGTCAATTTTTGGATCGCACTGTTTTTTGGGCCAAACACCATTTACTAAACATGTAGAGTTTAAGCCCAGATTGATTTTTAATCGGTTGTCTACTGTGCAATGGTACAGTCTGTTGGTCATTCAACCGCAACGGCTGATTACGAACCAAACCTAACACTGACCGATTGAATAACCATAAACCGCCTAAAGGCAAAATCCCTAAACGCCTAAACCCTATCTCTCATTTTTCCCTCTCATTCTATTAGGTTTTTAACTTTGTCCCCTCTCTCTCTCTCTCTCTTTTCTCTCTCTCTCTCCTAAAAGAAGCTATTATGTTGTGAATGTAGAATAAATAATAATCAATCATAACAAAACACAAGCAAAGGGTCGCTTTTTTTCTTTGAGGACCGGTTGGCAGGATTTAGACGATTAACATAAGACTGAATAGCACAACCAATTATGGACCAATTGGATTGTAACATTGAAGCTCGTTAATAGATCGATTAACATAAGATCGATTAGGAACCAAAACCAACCGGACCAAATATAAATGTGTCCACATCTCGCAAATGAGGACCGATTAGATAAACATGCTGGTCAAGGTGCAAGATATTAAATTGGTGGTGACCGAATAAATCCAACTGAGACTGACCGATTGACACCCTTACCCAATTCATATAGTAACCAACTAATAATAACAAAATTAAGTTTTGTTTTTTATTTCATAATGATTTTTGAGGGTTCTTGAACATTGGATGGATTATGGAGAATGAGAAAAAGACATTCATGAGACTAATAAGAGACATGGACTGGGAACGTGCAAGAGAAACCCATATAATGGAGACAACAAAAGCATGAAAAAAGAATATGGAATAATGAAGAATGATAATATCCGGATATCTGATAAATCAATCGGATTCAAATTTGAAACGTGATTTAGATATCGAATGGAAATCTAAATTTGATTCGGATATCCGTTAACATAAATCGATGCGAATGTCTCTTTACATCTCTAAATTACATCCAGGATTAGAAATTGGGGACATAGTTAGGGGTGTCAATGGTTCTATTCTGGTAGGATCAACTCAGATTCAGTTCAGTGCACTGAAGCCCAATAAGAAAATTTTGGTTTCGGTCTGGTATGATTGTGGGTTTTTAATCGACTGACTCAATAGGTTCTTACTCGTTCGATTTTCTATATGTATATTTAGTAACATGTTGACTTAATGAACTCTATCGGACCATTATCAAGTTGGTTCGGTTCTAGTTTTGGTTTCCTTCATGCATATTTAGCAAAAAGTTCGCTTAATGGACTTTCATCGAATCATCTATCCGCTGGTTTGGTTTCGGGTTCGGTTTGGACTTATTGGATTGTTCGATTTTTCACCAGACTTTAAGACATAACCCAATTATTGTCCAATAAGATTCGATTTTGGTTCAATCTGGGCTGAGTAAGATTGATTTTGGTTTTGATTTTTTATTTGAACCCAATTTTGACACCCCTAGTTAGATTCGGAAGCAAATCGTTTCCCACCGCTAGAGACTCTCCAGCACGATCCAGTGGCTGGAGTTTGTCGACACAGATCTCAATACATCGGGATCTATGTCGGACAAACTCCAGCCGCTGGATTGCACTGGAGAGTCTCCAGTGGCTGGAGACGATTTTTACACGTTAGATTCAACCCTTCGGAATTGTTAATGATGATGTGAACTACTAATCTCCTATGGGAGATAAAAGAGCACAAAAGCGGGCAGCTAGAGATGGGTTCAAATGATCTCCTATCGTTAAGATTCTAATCGTGATTTAACAATTGGAGTTCATCCAATGTGCATACTAATGTACTGGATGAACTCCAATTATTGGATCAAAATTAAAGAAACTAAACATGAGAAGAATATTTTTTTTTTTTCCTCTAAAGATACCTCTCTATGGATGCTTACATAGGAAAACCATCCCAAATTTATTTATTATATTTAAAAAAATAATTCATGATAACATAGGATAGAATGTACCCAACCAAACACATGAGCTGGCAACTAGTATTGCGCTTTATTTACTTCTTCAAAGTTGGTTTTGACTCTTACCCCTAGAATAAAAATGTTGGTATTTGAAATGACATTGATTGAGTGAAAGGAAAGTAAAATCTATTAATCTTTTTTATTATCCTTCCAACCAAACACAACTTGGTACCTAATCCTTTATAATATAAAAATCTCAATCCCTGAATTCATTGCAATGAATATGGGCATTGAATATTTACCAAAAAAAAAATGGGAATTGAATTGATAATTCATATCTTGATTGGTTTGCAAGGGCCTCATAATTGCAAGGTTTTCTGCAGAAATTTCTCATGACATCTGTATGGAATGTTAGCATGTGATGTTTTCCTGGATTTGATTAGAAAATGGAACGTACTTCCTTGACTCTTATGAAGAAATAATCTTATATTTTCCATCTGTTTACTATATATATATATATATATATATATATATATATATAAAACCAGGAAAGTGCCAAGGAAGTGGTTTCATCAGTGCTACCTTCTCCATGTTTTATTCTTCAAAGTACAACCTGTAGTTGAGTTGTTATTGAGTAGTTAATCTTTGTTTCCCATGCTGTCATGATATCATACATTTTTCGTATGAGAATTTTTTATTATTTTCTCCCTCCTTTCCTAACCATGTGGACCTCATGTGAATAATATTTTTCTCATACCATTATTGGTGGTGTTGTATATTCCTCTGACATGTGCGATGACGTGAAAAAACCTCTCTAGTTGGAGTTTATATCATAAGAATGCATGGATATACATAGAGGTGCATACAAATACATAGGAGGGAATTTAATTAAATTAAGATTTGAAATTTGAAACATGCCTAATCCCAACAATGTCTTCCCTATACAACGGTCAAAATATCTACATCAGTTATCCGATGATGTCTTCTCTATACAACGGTCAGAATATCTACATCAGCTATCTGGTTGTCAAAAATAGTGGTTGTGTATGGATGGATTCTTTTCGACAATGTTTGTACGGTTGAAGTGTATGTCTTCTTTACAATAGCCTTAAAATTTATATTATTTGATAGTTAAGTCTAAAATCTTGACTTCCATCCGAAAATGTAAACGAATAATTGAAAATTCAGATTTGATTCCCATCCACATCCGTTTAGGGTTATTCATCCGGATATGATTTTTGATAACCAACTAAGAATAAAAAATAAAAAAAAAGTACGTACGTAGCTAATGATCTTGATGGTTCTTGAAGATTTAACATAATATTCTACAGAATAAGGAAAAGAGTTAAGTAGTCAATGATCCGATATAAGCCGAAAGGGGAAAACACAAAAAGATAAAATGAAGATTTTATTAGCAAATGAAAAACTAACTATAGGATACGAGGATCTCAGGGGACCAATTAACTCGGATCTATCGGGGACTCACTCTCCATTAGAGGACCTTCATTCATCAAGGGGCTCACATTGGTACACCCATAATGCTAAAAATATCAATTTGTTCTCTCTATTCTTAAAACCAAATACAAGTATATATAGAGGAAGATTCTGATAACGCATCATATTCACTGAGTGGTTCGGGCAGGGGGGAAGAAAGTCCGACTAGGATAGTATACGGGTAATCGAAAATCCAAATTCAGTTTGCATCCATATCCATTTAGAGATTTCCAAATATGATTACATCCGGATCATATTCCATCCATATCCAATCATATGTATACATCTCGTACTTCTAAATTGTAGCTCTTTCAGATAGGTAGGTCAATGGTTTTATTCAGTAGGGATCTCTTTTATGTCTGTTTATTCGCTGTTTATGCTTCAGTTTTACGACTTCATAAGAGAAGTTTCTTTTTTTCCATTTTCCCTCTCAAAGGTCCATCGAAAAATTATTTCTAAATTGGGAAAGGCTCCATCGCAATAATGAGATTTGAGAAGGCTTTTTATTTATTGACTTTGGAACTCAGGCCCATGAACTTGATGATACAGCTTTCAGTTATAAAAGAAGAATTAAAAAGTAAAGCTTGCAATTCAAGCAAGAGAAAGAATAAATGGATTGAAACAACATATCAAAATGGACTACTCAAAACTCTCTTCACTTTCAAAAATGTCACAAACAATTGTGAGATCAATAACTATTCAATTAAGGGTGCCAACTGGTCCATTTGGGCTCATTTTGGTCTTGGCCAAGTAGGTGTTGGATTTTATAGTCAGCTCGAAACATGCCCAATAAAAGGTTGAGACTAGATGGGCGCACTGTGAATCACAACTGGGCTGTATCGGTTGCAGTTTCAGTTTCTTATCAGGCTTGGCTTATTGGTCTGGTTCAATTTGGGTCTAGGTGAAAACCCGGTAGGAAACTCATTAAGGCTGAAGCAGTGAAGTTAGTGTTTTAATATTCGGTATAAATTGGTCTGATCAAGGCTGTTATCGGGTTCAAGCTCATTGGTTTAATTTTTCAAGCTCCTGTCAAACTAGCTCAGACTAGACCAGGATCAATAGAATATACCATACCTAAACCCGAAACATGACCAATAACATTTCTGTCTAGTTCGGTCTCGGGCTAAATCGGTGCGGGCCCAACCTTGAAACCTTTGTATCCAACATCACCCTAAATCTCTCTTCAATAGAGGATAGAAATGGCTCGAATATGATCTGAATGTGACTTTGCATCCGTTTATGTTAATGGATATCTGAACTCAGTTTGACTACATCTGTTAGATATATTAAATATTTAGATTCAACCAATTCGAGAATTTGATAATTCACTTTCATTTTTTCCCACGCTTTTCTCTGTCTCTCTTGCATGTTCTTAATCCATATTTCTCAATTGTCATGGTTTTCTTTAAAACTTGTTGAATCTTCCAAATCCCTCAAGATTATTTTCTACATAATTTTTTTTATTATTAATTGGATATCTATATGAATCAAATAGATTATGTTCTAAATAATTGGAATTCATATCCAAATACCCCTAAATGGATACATATGTGCATCGAATCCATATTTTAACTATCCATTTTACATCCTTAATCAAGTGGCAAATCCTATAACTATCCCTCCCCCTCTCTCTTATCTAAGCTTTTTATGTATTTTAGCATTTGTAATAATAATGGATTAAACATTGGATATTCTTCCCTTCTCTTCTCAGTGTGATTCCATCAATTATTTATAACTTGAAAAAAAAAGTTGATACAAACATGTAACCAATTTGGTTATAAAAACTTGTTCATAATGAGAGTCTAAATATCTAATAAATGGCAATTTCCATTGATATTTAAATTGTGTGGACATGCTAGCCATCATATTTATCATGGATCCACATCTTCTCCTCTCAGTACCTCTGGGATGATAGGGACGCTCCCGTCAGATGGCTGACAAATGACTTTCGGGAAAATCAGAGTCCCACGTCCGAGCTGACATCCCCTATCAACTCAGCTTGTTGGTTGAGTGTCAGCTCGGACATGCAATTAGGATTTTTTCGAAAACCACGTATCGACCATTTGATAGGGGCATCCCCGTTCTCCTAGAGGTACATGGAAAAGAGGATTTGAATCCATTTTTCATATGAGAAAAGGAAGTACACTTTGACATTGTGTACTTCTTGTCTCTTTCTCTCTCTTCCTTAAAATATGGGTTATTTCTCTCTCCATGGGTCCATATTTTGTGGAGCTAGTTACTCTTGAGCCTATAATGCATTACATTTTTTTTTACCTCAATCCCATAGTTGCTCTAGTTCTTGCATTGCAATTTAGGTACTTAGGTATAACCCCATATAAAGAATCACTAAAATTAAAATAGTTGCCGATACCATATATAAGATTATTAATTTAGGGTTAGATCAGGATCAATCATAGTCGATCCGAATGATTGAATACCCACTACTTGAACAATGGTCATCATTGAAGGAGAGTGACTTAGTAACAATCATATCCTTTCTTTAGAAAGAACTTCAAACCCATCATAGTTGATAGAAAATATTATCTTTTATTGTTATAAATTTCATTACTAAAGTTCCAACTTTCAAAATTGTTACATCATTCTTTCACATGACAAAAAATCATGAGGCAGCTTACTCACATACTTCCTGGTGGGGGCATGCTGAAATATGTTTAATTTCCTATATTATTATGTTTCAAATGTTTTTTTTTTTGGTCGTTAATTTGCACATGCACAATTGAATATTATATATTCATAAAATAATCAAATTTATCCTTTTGTTTCATAACATATATTGAAATATTTTGCAATATATGTTGAAAGAAACACTGTTGTTGCCTATGTTAAGAATTAACAATGCAACAAAAGAACACTAGTGTCAGAAAAAACGAAAGAAAAACACGATACAACGACTTTACGTGGTTTACCCATACTATATGAACTACATCCATGGCAGAGTGATCAATCTTCGATTCCACTATTCCAATGAAGAAGTTAAAACACTTAATACACATCTATGAGATTGTAACATTATATAAAGGGAAACTCTAAACCTTGAAAGTACAAGATTTGCGCTAGTAAAACCGCCCCAAAATTTTGGGTTGGAGGTATGTTGGAACTGTAGCAAAATGAACAGTAGTTCCTAGTTTAAGATAATATTAAACTTCACACATAATAACAGCTTATATCAAATTATATTGTATCTTTATTTCCCAAAATTTTTAAATTTTATATTATAATGGAAAACATTAAAAATTATTAAAAAGCTTACATCTCCTTATCTCTCTCTCTCTCTCATATGACATTGTTATGAGGTTCTATGCAAATGCAATAATCCAACATTGAATGTGGATAACTCAATGTAAATCGATGTTTATAAAAACTTAGACATTCTCTCCTTGATGAATTAACTTTTGAGAACAATTTTTACCAAAATCTCAATATACCACCCATAAAAATATCTTATATAAAATAGCTTTTGAACAATTTTCTTACAGTAATGTGGCACGTGAAATAAATCCATCAACAACATTGATAATGATCCGTAAATAAATTGTTGAAACTACCCATTCTACTGTACCCGGATCTCAATAACTTAAAAGAAGAAAATATTATTTTTCACCAGCATTCTTGCTCTCTCAGATCGATGTTCATAAAAGCCCATCCACTTCATTTTTTTAATTCACAATGATCCCAACTCCGTCATGTATGATGTAACCACTGACCCTTTTACCAAAAAAATAAAAAATAAATGTATTCGCTCACCCCTCTATTAAGTTCTCTTAAGTTGGACATGTTTTCATTCAATGGTTCTGTTGAACTGATGGTATCATTTTCCTGATTTTGTTTGTTAGACCATAACAGGTAGGATAGAAATCCTTTCCTATCAAAGGTGCCAACCATGATCATATAGGAAAGAACTGATTTCAAGTTGAGCAGTCTCTTCTAATGTAATCCAACTACTGGAATTCATTTAGTGTGCATATCGATGTGCTGAGTGAGTCTAATCGGATCACACACTGGATTAACTGCTCAACTTGAGACAAACCGGACACGATCACATTGTTGGCCTTCACTTGGTGTGGGTATGCTTGCCTAGTGAAGGCCCACCGTGCGATCACATCTAGCATGACTAGGTGACCAGAGATAATTTGGGTCCTAACAGATAAGATCTTCAGCTATGTATGCAATTCTTTCGTCGCCTAAGGTGTCAATAGGTACAATAGCGGTAATTTGATATGGTTTCAATATGATACAAGAAAAATAGCTCTTACCATTACCGTACCGAATAGAAATATGGTATCTGTCAGGCCCGTGCTCCAATAACCCGGTCTCACTTGGTTAACGTGTCATGACAGGTTTTCCTATCGTAACCAGGCCGGACAAACCAAACAGATGATAGATCACAAAGTTAGGGATGGAAAACTGTTAACTCGAACCTTGTCCGGTCAGACCACTCGGTTTGTCCGGTTTGCAAATTAGGCAACTAGTCAAGCGACTAGTCAAACTTAAAGCTAACTCCAAGTTTAGGAAAGTTTCCTAATTTTGAGATATTACTCTCCTAATTGGGACAAGACTCTGTATGGAGGTTTTCCCTCTATAAAAAGAACGTTCAATCACTCTCTCTTACTCTTTTGATCTTCCCTAAACCCTAAATGAGAGAGAGAGAGAGAGAGAGAGAGAGAGAGAGAGAGAGAGTTGAGAAGAAGGCTTGGAGAAGAAGAAAGATTTTGGAGGAGGAAGAAGGAGAAGGAGAACTCACCAAAGGTTTCCAGCAACCATCGTCGAGAAACCAACGATAATTTCTAATCCTTGTAACTAGGTTAATACATGTGTGGGATTAGGTTCACAGCCGTGAGAGGCGGTGATCTACTTTCACTACTGTATGAATAGCATAACAAATGGCGTTAGGGTTGTGTAGATTTAGGGTTGTAGTAAAACTCCAAACATTAAGGTGTTCTTGACCTGGAATGGTATAGGATGGATCCCAGATGAGAGCCGAGGAATCGACTCTAAAGAAAATCAAACTGGAAGACAGTCGGAAAGGTGCTCTGGAAGCTGTCCGGTCTGTGTTGTCCGGAAACACCCAATAGGGGACAGGACAAACTACCGGATACTCTCAAGAAGCATCCCAAGGTTGTCTGGTCTGTTGTCCGGTCGCACATATACAGTGTCAGACAGTCGATCGGGCAATGTCCGAAAAGCTAAAATACCTGTCCGCACAATCAGTCTAAATGATAGAAATTGATCCGAATTAAACCCTAACTTATTCTAATGGTTGTTTAGGATTAATAACCAATTCAAGATAGTTTTCAAAGCTTGAAAAATAATCGACATCATTCAACAGGTGAGGGACAAGACTTAAACTAATTGGTTAATAACAAACTACCCTATCTTATCGCTTGTTGTTGTGCTCTGTGTTTGTGCATATAACATGTCATCCAATAACTGTCATTACTATTCATGTATATTTTATTATATTTCCTTTATGTTGATGATGATGAAGAATGATATGTGTTGGTGTGTGGTTGGTGTGTTGAGTGGAAGAGGTTATAGCCTCAAACCATTCACTACACTGACATTGTCGTATAACTATTACCTTAACTGACTTAGTACGTTGTAGGGTATCAAGGGGAGTGCTTGCGGTGTGGGTCGTAGCTTTGCCAGCGAACTCTAGCTCTATCTCTATGTCGTATTGAAGGATACTGAGGTAAGGCATTGGATACACTTGATGACATCTAAGATTGGTTAGTAACGAACCCAGTTTGCAAGCCCTCGACAGTAGAGGCATACATACTGGTATAGGATAGGGTATCAGGGGGGTGCTGGCAGTGTGTAATCCATTAGGCTCTAGCTCTATCTCTATCTTATAGTGAGTGTTGTAAGGCGACATCGGTTTTGACTGGCCTTTGGGTGTGTTCACACTCTCATGTATGGAAATGTTATTAAAACCTATCATTACCATAGCACTTTATAAACTTAAACCAGACCAAAGAATTAAATGTTACATCATGCATATGCTTGCTGAATTGTTTTGTTTCTCACTGAGCTAAGTTGTGAGCTCAGCCCACGTATACATTTCCTTTTTACTTGATGATGCAGGTGTTACTATGGAAGACTACATCAATGCGCTATCATATCGATACATGGCAACCATAGATGTGCAGTTAATGGAGAATGAACATGACTTGTCATGCGAGTGTTTCTATTGTGTCTACTCTTAGGGTTTTTATTTTATGTTTGGGATTATAAAACTTGTAAGGATTTTTAATATTTATGTTTTGATCAATATTTAAGATAAGTGGTTTAATTATTATTTATCACTTAGACACGTGGTTCATTGTTTAATAAAGACTTCCGCTGATTATTTATATATTCTTATTATAATTCAATGGGTGATTTGAATGTTGGCACATTCTTATGTGTTCCAGGCTTGAGCCGTTGATTCGTTGACGGTTCAATCATACTTCTGGTTAGACCAGAATTGGGGTGTGACAATATAAAAAATTGAACTATTATAATACTGGTTCAGTACAATTTTTAGCTGATATAATATACGATTTTTATATGGTATGGAAACTATTACACACACACACACATATATGATATGTACCACTTTAACACTTCTAATCTTAAGAATATTAATTTTTAGTTGGTGTAGGGTATACAAATCTGTATAAAAAGTGGTATAGAAACAACATGTATTGCCGGTATATTAGTATAATACCATACCATACCAAATATGAATATGGTATCAAAACTTGAACCATTACCATACCGGATATAAAATGTTATACCAACATCATATAACCGGTAGGATACCAATTTTGGTATATGATCATGAAATCAAGTGACACCCTTACTTCTCCCTTGCACAAAGTGTATTTTTTTTTTTTTTTTGCTAGAAATTAAAATTGTATTAAAAGAAGAGAAAATATACAAACGAACCCCGCAAGGATGAGAAACCTCCACCTTCGAATCCGAATTTCCCACACTATACCAATGACAATACGAGAACAGTATCACGCACATGAGAATTGAGACCCATATGAAAAGGCGTATGGTAACTTCTTTTCATTTCTTTTGTTTTCAACAATTTTTTCAACGTTAGTTAACCAAATGAGACCAAATTAAAAAAAAATTATTTTGACCAAAAGCTGACTGCTGAGTTGAAAAATCTAAGACTCCACACATGGAATTTTATTGTATAGACACGTAGTTCATTGTTTAATAAAGACTTTCGTTGATTATTTATATATTCTTATTACGGTTCAATGAGTGATTTGAATGTTGGCACATTCTTATGTGTTCCAGGCTTGAACCGTTGATTCGTTGACGGTTCAATCACACTTCTGATTAGACCAGAATTGGGGTGTGATAATATAAAAAAATTGAACTATTATAATTCTGGTTCAGTACAATTTTTAGCCGATATGGTATACGTTTTATATGGTATGGAAACTGTATACACACACACACACACGCACACACACACACACATACGGTATGTACCACTTTAACACTTCTTATCTTAAAAATATTAATTTTAGTTGGTGTAGGGTATACAAATCTGTATAACAAGTGGTATAGAAACAATATGTGTATTGCCGGTATATTAATTAGTATAATACCTTACCATACCAAATATGAATATGATATCAAAACTTGAACCATTACCGTACCGGATATAAAATGTTATACCAACATCATATAACCGGTAGGGTACCAATTTTGGTATATGATCATGGTATCAAGTGACACCCTTACTTCTCCTTTGCACAAAGTTTTTTTTTTTTTTTTTTTTTTTTTTTGCTAGAAATTAAAATTGTATTAAAAGAAGAGAAAATATACAAACGAACCCCGCTAGGATGAGAAACCTCCACCTTTGGCATTGCCATCAGCAGAGGCCATCCAGGGCAATACACTAAGAAAATCTGTAGCGTGGTCTGCGAGAAGCATCCCACACTACCTCCCAGCAACAAAATCGGAACATGTTCTCCAAACAAAGGATTGTCTATCACGAGCTCCTTTTTTCGCGAGCCTATCAGCAACAGTATTAGACTCATGAAAACAATGTGTAAATCTAACCTCATAGCTAAGAAAGGTAGCCAAAATAGCCATCCATTCTTGCAGGAGCGACCAAGGGATATTCGCAGAAATAAGAACCTTGACCAAAGCAATCGAATCTGATTCCAACCAAATTTTCTTGTATCCCATACTTTGAGCAGCTTTCAATCCTGTGAATGCGCTTCTCATCTCAACAACATAGGAGGTGGTTACCCCAATATAGTCCGCATAGGCATAAACTACAAGACCTTTGTCAGTCCGGATGACTCCACCCAAACCTACTTCACCTGGATTCCCAAAGCTACAGCCGTCCATATTGAGCTTACACCAGTCAATCAAGGGAGATTATAGGGTATCCTTCCTATTCTCTTCCCGACTTTACTCCGTATATCTTTTAGTTCTAACCTATATATAGATTTTAGATTATATAAATTTATTTCAAATATAAATAAGCACCATTAATCACACAAAACAATTACCTATGTCATAATATATTATATAATTAATTCTATAATACATACCAAAGAGAACTTAAAGAACACCAATTTTTATCCCAATGAGCCAATGAGCAAATGATGCTAAAACAATTTTTATATTATAAGAAATCTAAAAACATACTTCATTAAGCTGAGAGATACATTCATTGAATTCTAATTCGAGTATGAAATCTATAAATAATTAAGATAAAATTAAAAGATTGATAAATTTAGAAGCTCAATATTGGTAAACCATAATACTAATTGGTTCCTTTAATGGTTTAGGAGTTTCGGTTTCTTAATGGTTATTCGATTCTAGACTCATTGGAAGACCCGTTCCAAAACAGACCCACCCAATGAAAAAAAGGGGTTCCATAATCAATTCCCATAACCTATACGATAAGCTAATTGGTGGGCGGTTCCAATTCCTAGCGAATCGTTTGGACGTTCGATTCTCGATTCCGGTGATCCGGTCCCATATTTACACCCCTACTTACATCCAACTTGGTTGCTTTAAACTTTAAATTGCAGGGTATTTGAGGCTTTAAGAATTAAGATACACACTCTCTCTCACTCTTCCTCTTCCCTACCCCCCTCTCTCTCTAGTTGTTTAGCTAAAAGTCCCATGTGGCATTGTAAGGGTTGACAAAAAATAAATAAATTTTTTTAGGTAAAAAAAGTAAATAAATAGTGTGTGCAGTAGGGTGGTAGGGTGGGGCTTTTATTTGGGGAAACACGCCTATAGTGTTGTGAGTAGAGATGTAAACGGATCAGATTCGGCACAGATAGAGATTACTATCCAAATTCGAATCCAACTCCTAACCACTTTATCCGAATCCGCCTCCGCATCTGGCGGATTTCAAAAAACTAAATCCAAATTCGAATTCATATTTTAACCGGATATCAAGTTAAAATCCTATTCGAATCCGAAAACACATAACAGTAATAAAAAAATATAAAAAATAAGATCTTTTGCAAGTCAAGTAAAAAAATCAAGAAATCAGATCGTGATCGAAACCCATCAATTTGTTATAGTTTTTAACAACAAAAAAAGGCCTAAATCCACAAAATTGCCAAGATAAATAGAGTGAGAGATAGATGGAGAGAGAGCAACGAAAGAAGAAACCTTGCTATCAAGCTTTGAAGTCTCTGGTTCAAAGAAATCTATTTGAAGTCTCTGGTTCAAAAGAAAACCACGATTAGAGAAGCATTGAGAAATAACTAGAGCTCTCTTTTTTGTGATTATAAGGCCTGCAATGAATTTTATTTACAAACTAAACTGTTCACGCTAAGTAGAAAAGTCAACATAAACTAAAACATCAAACTAAACTAAAATAAAATAAAATAATAATAATAATACATACAGCATCTCCATTCTTATATCTCGATTATCCCATCATCTTCTCCCCAATGCAAACTTAGAGATAATAATAAACGTCTTAAACTCAAACGTCAAACTAAAATAAAATAAAATAATAATATATACAGCTGCTAAAGCTGTTCCCTGTTGGATTCCCATGTCTTGATTATCCCATCTACTTCTCTTTCCCTATCCAAAATTAGGGATAATAATAAATTCCTTTAATAATATGTCTCTAGTTTATCCCATAGAAGGATCCACTTGCCATTCCTTTTCCTACTTAAAGAATATATAAATTATCTTCATAAAATAATTATATATAAACTGATCGGAGCGGATTATATCCTCGTTTTTCGAGTGATATTCGAATCTGATTCTTCCTCCGAACTCGTCTATTTAAATTCGCATCCGAATCCGATTGTTTGGGTTCGAATTCCTTTAAACGAATGCGGATTCGAATCGAATTCGGATTTTCGACTATACATTTACATCTTTAGTTGTGAGCCGGTGAGTTCTCTCTATATCCAAGGAGGTCAGAGTGATCAACTCTCCCACCCTTGATCAGCACCTACCCTCATGTAGGGGTGTCAAAAGCTGATTCGAGTAAAATCGGTGTTAGATTTTATAGGATCTAACTGAAACATGTTCATTAAGAGATTCAGGTTGGGTGAACTAGACTATGCACAAGTTGGTTCAATTTTGGGTTTTTATCGGACTTAGTTTATCAGATTGTTATCGAACAGATTCAAGTTGAAAGACAATGCTGACAAGCTGCTAGGACAGCTCTCAATCTAGAATCCAAGATTAACCGATCGCTTACATATGCTTTCCAAGGGATATCATCATCATCCATATGATATGGGATCCACTTTTATAATATGAAACCCACTTGATATGATGAAAAAATAAGATCCCAAGAAAAATACCAGCAAAAACCGGTGAAATATTGTCATATTCCCATACTCTGAAACTTTGACTACCCCCATGAGATAACACGGCACCTACCGGCTGCCACCCACTTTCTCCATCCCCTTTCCGTCCCCATCAAATCCCACTGGGTGCCAACCACGTACCCTCCATGTAGTGAGCCCCACCTAGGCACCAGGGGTGCCGCCCCCATTTGTAGTGAACCCACCCTAGCATAAATAAATTAAAAAAGATGGGTCCCATAGAATATTGTAATGGATCCCAGTCTATAAAATAAATTAAAAAAGATGGATCCCATAGAATATTGTAATGGATCCCAGTCTATAGCTGCCTAGCTGGAGACAGAACCGTATCTCCCACGCTGACACGCTCCTGACTAGGCTTCACGGGATCGACATCGTCTCCTCTTTGAGATTCTGGAGGATGGGTGGCGGCCTAAATGGATGATCACCACTTGACTCTTTGGTGAATCCAAGTCATCCATTCGAGCCAGCACCCTTATCGGCTCAGCTTGTCGGCTGGAGTGTCGACTCGAATGAATAGTTCGGATTCACCCATGCGTCAGGTGACAGCCATCCATCCAGGCCGCCATCCCTCCTCCCGAATCTAAGGGAAAAGACTACTTGAATCCTCACCTACGAGAATATCCTTCCTTCATGCGCAAGCAAGCTTCCAATAGCTCCTCTGTGATCCTCCTTCCAAGTTCCTTCCATTCGGTGATTGCGTCTGACTCATCGGATGTCATTACAAGTTAGAACACAAAAACCACAACAGATAAGGACATTTGACCGCCGCCAAAACCATAACCTTTTTGAACTTTGAAGCCTTCCAATGGTTGCTTAAGTCTCCTGCTTTTCGTCTTTCTCAAGAACAATTAAATAATAAAATTAGTGACAGAACACCATTGGACCAAAAAAAAAACGTGTGTGAGCAGTGCAGTTCACAAAGCCCAACTTATATAAGTTCAAACCACAAGCAGATTAATCCAATTCAAATCCATCTTCTCTTCTGTGTTTTTCTTATGATCATCTTACCCTGTTCTCATAAGCTTTCTTCCAAACTGGATAATCAACAGGAAGAAGCATTTTCTGCTTCTCTACAAACATTCAAATCCGAGATTTCAACATGTCTGATTCAGTTCTCTTTATGTTCCAAACCCGGATCAGAAATCCTGACCTTGTCATGGATTCAGCAATCTCTCCAGCTCCTACCCAGCATGAACAGAGCATTTACGAAACTCATACTGGATATAGACTACCCAATGGATAGCTGGAAGGCCTCTTCTGTCGATGAATATCTTAGAGATAGCTTGAAATTGCTTGAGCTCCTCAATTCCATAACCTCTTCTCTTTCCCACCTGGGTCATGCTCGTATGTCACTCTCTTATGCCTTGAGTCATCTGGAGAATTCACCTTCCCATGCAATGGAACTTCTGGAAGCAATTCAGCCATCTGGTGATTCCAACAAGAACTGGGAAGAACAGAATGAAGTTAAAAGGGAGGAAGCAAGCTGTTCCTCTGGGAAAGAATGGATTATCTGTCAAGCTATGGCAATACTGAAGGTTGTCAATTTTTGGGTATGTGGTGTTGTGCTGTCAAGTCTATGTGGAGAAACAGACTCATGCTTGAAGCTCAGGAAGTCAATTGATGGGTTTCCTAATTCTTCATTGATGAGTCTCCATGTATCAGTCTGTGAAGAGATGGAGAAAGGGGGTCTGTTTGAAGTAAGGGAGGTGAATAAAGGAGTTGCTCAGCTTGTTGCAGTTAATTGTGGAGTACCAAGCAGTGCTGTTGCAGAGGAATTACGAAGAAGAGTGGAGATATTGGGGAAGCTGTTGGAGGATCTTGAAGAGGAGGTGAATCAGCTTTTTTCAGAAGTTCTGTTGAAGAGAAATCATCTGCTTGCTAGCCTCCACCAATAGATGAAAAAGGAACCAATCATGAGTTTCAATGTACAGAGCTACTAATTCATGAATTGAAGAATTTCAATGTGCAAAAAATAGACTAATTTTTTTTTTTTTCATTCCGATGAAATTTCATTGTGTAGAATTATTTTCTTTATTTCAAATTATTTGTAAACCAATTATGGATAGGAATCCTTTTTTTTTTTTTCCTGTTCTTTCATTCTTTGAGCTGATTCATGAATCATTTCAAACAATAACAGAAGATTAGCATCTCCACTAGAATGTTTAGTAAAAAAGTAGTGCAGTATTGTCAAAAGTATGTAAATATGATGTGCAAATCTGTGTGTTTTGAATTTGCTAACAAGAAAAAGAGACTAATATTGGCTGAAAGTTGCTACCCATAAAATTTTGATAAAAAAAACAGATACCCAGTAATATTATATCAATTATATAAAAATAGAATTCAAGAAAAAAATATTCAAACAATTAATGAATCTGAAGTAGGGACCACAAAGAAGATACCATCTGCAATCTAGAGAGAAGTACAAATTGGAGCGGATGTTCTAGTTCTTCAGACACTGACTAGAACAAACCCAGTTAGACCCCCAGGAGAGTTAAACTCATGACCTTTTTGAGGTGTTGATCTTTACTCTCCAACAAATTATTCTGTTATCTATTATTTTTAATAATACTCACTCTTGTCATAACTAGATTAGATTAAGTGATAATTTTTGTGAGAACTAATGAAATATTTTATGAAAAGATCAATGTATGTTCCATAAGATAACAAAGCATTTGTATAACAAGCAATAAGTACTAGAAAAATCTCAAATATAAGTTTCATTGCACCAAAACTAAGAGACTACTAAGTAAATGGCTTCATTACTATAAGTCAAATTACATGACAATATAACATTAATATTTCATGCCCAGTCTACAAAAGCCTCCCTAAAAAACAGTATCTAAAGCTTGTCAGATGATCCACAAGCCACCTAATTTAAGTAAAACTATAAGTAAATGAAAACTGTCATCTTTGCTACTATCCCTATTTCAATTCTAGCCTTTTCAACCAGTAACAGAGGACAACTTGAGGTATGCAGCAGCATTACTCATCGCAAGATGAGATAAGACACTTGAAGGAAGTATTAGGATTGAGCCATTCCAGGACCAGAATCATTGGAGTAGGATACTCTTTCAGGTGCTTTCCTCTTGCAGAAAGTATCAGTTGACAACCTAACAAAAAATAGAGGGAATAAGACAAAGTTGTAAAATTGGTAACTGAAAAAGATTAGATATTTTCTTAGTGTGTCAATCAGCCAGATCTTTTATGCTTTAGCGCAGCAAATGATGATCAAGCAACAAAAAAGAGAGAAATAGATACTGCATGACCAATGATAGGACCTATTCGTATCGAAGAATCAAAGACAACAAAAAAAAACTAGCAGAGAATGTAAATTTCATTTTGACTGCCAATTTCCAAATTGTGACTTGCAAGTGACAACTTATAGGCAATGTTCAATGATACACTTATAAACATGGTCTTTGGTTGTTCTAAAGTACCCACTCACCAACTTGGGGAAAGGACAAGAATTAGAGCCTAATTCCAGTGCAGTTTTTAAAACAATAGACCCATTTGAAGCATTATAACCAAAATAGACATATAAATCACTTAGGAACTGATGTCGATTCTCCATGCAAGAATGAGATCAAGATCACTTTTGCTCAAGCAATAGAAAAGGTCATTCATTACCAAAATATTGGTAGCTCTTTTCTCCCCTCTTTTGGGTATTAGCTTATAAAAACTTTGATCACCCCAAGAATGAAGTCTTTTAATATAAAAGTTTCCCAAGGCAACTGGTTACAAGTACTAAACAGACATCTGCTTGGTTCTGTTATGTATAATTTGTTATAGCATAATGAATAATCTAGTTAGAGAATATTGTTAAGTTTCCATCTCAAAAGTCAAACTCGTAAGTGGAGAGACTCTCATGTATATAAGGCACCCAAGGGTCTAGATTTAACCAATGAATGATTATTCCTAACGCTCCCCCTCACGTGTTGCAACAGCTTGCCAAACAAAGGCTAAGAGAAACAAAAGAGAGGTATGACTGGCATAACATCTACGATTGGATTGAAAAAAGCGTAAGCCGAGGGCAGAGCTTTTGGTTTTTTCATGTATGTTGTCAAAGAGTTGAACAATGAAAATAGACGGCGAGTGCCTGACCTGAATTGAAAAAACATAGAGATTTTTGGTAAAATCAATCATTTATTAATTGGGTCATCTTCCTTTGGCTTTGGTGAGCAATGCACCCTCTTTTGGATGCCAGTACACGAGGTATCATGGTATATGTGATCCTTATTTTGGGTGACATAAGAAGGGAACCTAGAGCTTTGATACCATATTAAGTTTCCATCTCAAAAGTTCAAACTTGTAAGTGGAGGGATTCTCAAGTATATAAAGCACCCAAGGGTCTAGACTTAACCATGTGGATAATTCCCAAGAAAAACAATAGCTATACTTTTTCTTTTTCCAAAAAAAAAAAGTGATACTTCACATGGGATATACATTTAGTTAATCTATTCAAAAAATAGTTCTTTTATAAATTTTTGTTGTTTAACAAGTAAGCAACAGCATTGAGGTTGGACTGCTTCAAATTACAATGGAGGCCTTGATACCTTAATTTCACTATAGGATTATGTACTTCTTAAACATTCATTTCCCTTTCTCCACTTATGAGCTGCATATATTAACAACTAAAAAAGTGCTTCATTTTTCTGAAAATTATTAAATCTTGGTACAGAGCCTTGCCTCTTCCAGTGTTAAAATAGGCTCAAGTAGCAAAGAGATCTGATACAGTCTTTTATGTGCCTAACTTCAGTGATCATAAGAAGAAACAGAGACAACTACCAGTCCTAAATGATCTACCTCTAGCTTTTACTTAAATAACAGGCCATAGGAATAACTTACATGCTCCAAAATGCTCTACATTTTTCAACAATTAGAATTTAAGCAATGTGAGTGTTTAGAAGAAAAAAAAATGTACTGGTTTGTTATCTAGAAAAACCTTTGTATTGTAAATAAATAAAGTGAAACCTCATAGGATACTACGTCTATAATCAACAAAAAGAGCAGGAGCATTTTCAAGTTCACCCCCATTGGTATTCTCATGAAAATAGAATCTGTAGAATACTATAACTCACAAGAAAGAAAATGCATGCACATTAAAATTAAGGACAGAATGTTACCCCAAGTGCAATGAAGTGTCTGAATCTCCTTGCTTCTCCATTGCACAACTACAAACCACATTTGAACCTATCACATCAGGCTTTACGAGAGCATATTTCCTTTCCACAGGCTGCAATTCAAGAAAAGGTTGCATTGGATGCTTAGTTGACATAAGCAAACCTTTGAGCTCCTCAACCTACAAATTTATGGGCAAAAGTAGATTAGTACATGAGTAATTAAGTATTATATAGAAATTAAGAGAAACTTATATCAGATATCATAAAGAAATTTGCCTTGCCTGCTTGTGCAAAGTCTCGTTCTCTAGCATTGCCCGTTGTTCCTGAGAAAGCAAAAATTATTCTTCAAAATTAAATACAGAAACATAAAAGCATAACATCTGACATTTGTTAACAGTACAGGTCAAATGACAAGAGACTAACACCACCCAACATGACCCGTTAACACAAAATTTAAAAAAACAATGATCTGAATCAAGAAAAAATGATTTTTAACACTCGGTTTAGCCAACTGAGAAGCAAAAGGAACTCCAGAAAAATCAATATCAACACTTGGTTCAGCCAACCAAAAAGCAAAAGGTACTCCAGAAAAATCAATATCAAAACTTGGTATAGCCAACCAAGAAGCAAAAGAAAACAGATCCTATCTCAATCTTTTCCACACAAGGCCTATATAAATCTCTCTATCCCAGTCCCGGCTTAGGTTAAAGCGAATAAATTCTGAAAAACCAGAAATCGAGTCATCTACTCGATGAAATTACAAAAACAGATCTGAAAACCAGAAATCGAGTCACCCACTCAATAAAACCTCAAACCAGATCTCACAAAACAGGTTCGTTGCAGCCACACATAACAGATATCAATTCAAGCCCAAATCAGCAATAATCGATCTCGATATTAAGCATAGATCAGATTTCAATACAGCCACAAAACAATCCTCGATTCAGTGATAATTTATGCAACATATTAGATATTACTGCCAAAAAGAGCTGTCAATAGTAATCAATCTTGCATCAATTTCAACCACCTTTATTAGTCCATACTTTTCAATTGAAAACAGGGGGTGATCTCATCTCACCCCCTCTTGGTTATAGATGCAAACCAAATGTTTGGTCAGGTAACAACCAAGATTAAGAGAACAACGAAAGTAAGTATTGAACACGATCAACAGTGTTTAGAGATCGAGCTCTGATACCATGTAGTTCAAAAGAGAAAAGAAGAAGAATGGAGAGAAGTATGAGAGGCTGCTGTAACTTTTGGGAGCCTCCATATGATGAGGGACACCTATTCCATGCAATATATAGAAGCATATGACCCTAAAAGGGTAGAAGAGGAAAAACAGAAACAAGAAAGTGAGGGAGAGGCGCTACCAGGAGATCCCCTTCCCCCCTCGAGATACATCGTAACAATGAATATATCAGCTGCCTTCATTTTTAAGTCATAATACCACCCAAATGTGCTCATTTTCGGGTCTAATACCATTTCTAAATAATACAGCTAACTGTCTGGCTTAGTCCTGTAACTGTATGAATGTTCTCATTTTGACTCCTGGTAAGCTGCACAAAGAGATGTCCACCATCTAATCTCAGGATGCTGGTAGATGCTAAAAATTATTTAGTCCATAATATATAATTTTGTTTCGAGTTCAGGGCCCTAGCATACCCTCCTTGAAAAGAAAAATCCTAAATAGCCACAAAAATGCCAACAAAATCAGCCAATTAAGTTTGCGGATTCATGTTAAGTTACAACAGCATGGTAAAATACAAAATCTTCCAGAGAAGTAACTAAGATATAATATATTATAAGAAGAATTGATTTAAGAGCATTAGGCGACGGGTCTTGGCGCAACAGTAAGGTTGCTCCAATGTGACCTGGTGCTCATGGGTTCAAATCTGGAATCAACCTCTCTGTGAAGCAGGGTAAGGCTGCATACTCCCCTCCCAGAGCCTCATGCACTGAGTATGCCATTTTTATTGATTTATGAGCATTGGCCCAGTGGAGAGGGTTTTTTAAATTTTCAAGGAGCAATTTAATCACACAACCGCCTGAAACACAATTCTCATAATAGAAACACCAAATTGAATTATTTGTTATTATAGATATCAAACAGTGGACCTTAGATGCTCTATAATAGACTTAGATACTCCCTATTTGTTATTTTAAAAATGTAATTCTCTATGACGCTCGAATACTCTTGTCCCCAAACAGAATTTTAAAAAAGAATGTTCACAGAATCTACAAGATTAAGCAATTCTCTTTTTTATTCTCATCCCCCAGCATCGTAACTCTCTAATAGGCTTTGTTAAATTGTCCACGCGATAGGGACTATTGAACAGTCCACAAAAGTCCACGCGGTAGGAACTGTGAAGAGTCCTCATCGTGTAGGATTGCTTGGTTATGCTTGGTTATGCTCAAGGTTTAAAATCTCGGTTCTTGGAGGTGTCTTGGCCTCCCGGAAAACCAATCTCGTTGAGACAGTGTAAAAAAAAAAAGGTATAGTGAAGAGATGGATAAATGAAGAAATTGCAGGCTCACCAATGACGTCTGTGGTGGTTCTTCCATAACAGAACTTTCCAGTTGGTCCATCAGGGAAGTCAATTCCATAAGGAAGGTAATTGGCTCTAACAACGGTAGCGATAGCATTGTTGTTGCCATTGTAAACTAGAGAATCTCCGAAGATGAAATAACAAGGAACTTGTGGATCTGCTAGGACAACCCATCTATCCAAATTGGATATCCATAGCAAAACACACAGCACCACCCATGTTTTACTGATCACAGGAGCCATGAACTATAAAAACTAAAAGGCTAAGAAAGAAAAGAGGAATGGAGATAGCTAACTAGCTCAAGTTAATAAAGGGTGTGATGTGTGTTGAAAAGTATAGCTTAGAACCAAAGTACACATAGGAATTGAGTAGTGATTGAGGATGTGAAGCTAAAACCAGTAGCTAGCCTTTGTGTGTATATGAGAGAGAGAGAGAGAGAGAGAGGGAAAGCAAAAAGCAGTTTCTCACCATATCTCGCCAAGAAACTACCGAGAACATCAAATCTGCCGAGATCTCGAGATCTCGGCCGAGAACATGCAGTCGAGACCGAGATGAGTTATCAACTCAAATCTCGTCTCGGCCTATGTCGAGATCACTGAGAACACCGAGATCTCGAGATTTTAAACCATGGTTATGCTGCTGAGTTGGAGAAGGACTTCACAATCCTTGGTTGCTGAGTTAAAGAAAGACTCTACAGTACTTGTTGCTGAGTTGGAATAGGACTCAGCATTCCTATTGTATTTACAGTTCTGTACAATCCTATTGTAATTAAATCTCCTATTAGTATATGGACTCCTAATTAGTTTATTAGTTTGCTTTATTAGTTTTCTTTACCAATTAGGCTTGTTAGTTTCATTTTCCTATTTGGAGTTTACTTTGTCTTTAGTTTGTAACTAGGACTCTGACTTATAGAGTCTTAGATCCTATTTGAAAGTTGTTTTCTACTTTCTATAAATACAAGCTACAAGGAGAGGAGCACACACATACTCTCTCTTTCCTTTACATATATCGATTATCTCCATCTTCTCTTATTTTTCTATTTTAATGTTATCAGAGCAGGTTACTAATATGCCGTTTTGAGAGTTGTTTAAAGATATTTGTTGTGGTGTGCAACCATCATTGCTGCATCTATTCTATGGTTGATTTTCAGATCTAATCAGATCTGTTTTTTTTTTTTTTAATACTACTTGCTGCTATTGTTGAGCTCTGTTTTCTAGAAGGTCAGATCTCGATCCTGTTCAAATTCTGATATTTGCTGCTGCTATAGTCAACTACTGCTATTGTTGAGTGCTACCCTCCATCAAGTACTACTATTGTCGAGTGCTGCCCTCCATCCAGATCTGATGCCTGACTACTGCTGATCAGATCTTCTTCAAGATCTGGTTCCTCGTGACTGTTACTACAATTTTTTGCTGATCAAGATCTGCCACCACTTACTGCTGAACAAATCCTCTTCAAGATGTGTCTTTTTACTATAACCACTACTATTTTTGCTGATCAGAAGTTCTATTACCTTCTATGCCTCTGGTCTACTGCTACTTATTGTTACTTCATTGGATTTTGATATGATCTACTACGATATACTGTTGCTCCCCTGCTGTCTACAATATGGTGTTGCTGTTCAGATCTATCTAATCCAGATCTATTGTGACTAAGGCTGCCTTCAGTGACCAGATTTCCAAATCTGTTCATTGCCTTATTGCTGTAACTACTGCTGCCTCAAAGATCAGATATGTTGCTAAGGAGATCTGTTCTTTACCATCTGGTTCCGGAACTCCACATCCTTATACGTTGTTGATTCACTGCTGCTGTCAATAGTCAACACTGATGTGCTGCTACTGAATCAAGCAATTCTACCGCAACTAGGATTTTTTGATATCTATCACATCCACCATTGGATCGTACCTAAATTTTGACGACTTATACTAGTTGCCATTAATTATCTGCTTGCAATTTTTGGTTCACATCTGCTGACTGGATCATTTTTTTAATTAATGTCAAAATCCACTTGCCTTATTACCCTGTCCTAGTCTCACTAGAACTTCACCATATTTCTTAATCCGACCGTTGAATGGTTTTGAAATTTGGCTATCATATTATTGATGTGTCCCTCCGTTCTTTGTCCACGTGAGGGGGGAATTATATACTATATCTGCTCAAGTTCATTGAAGAGAGCTTAGCCTTCTACTACATGCTCATTTTTTTGGAGCATACTACTATTGCACGTGATGCAACCTACTGCATGCTTGTGTTGGGAGCCTACCACAGTTGCACATGATGGGAGTCTATTACTACATGCTCGTGTTTGGAGTCTACTACTGTTGCACGTGATGTAACCTACTACATGCTCATGTTGAGAGCCTACTACAGTTGCACGTGATGCAACCTACTACATGCTCGTGTTGGAAGCCTACTACAGTTGCACGTGATGCAACCTCTACCTACTTGTTGCATGTGATGCAACCTATTACATGCTCATATTGGGAGCCTACTACAGTAACCTATACTGTGCTGCTACTACTACTACTACTGCTGCTGCTACTGCCACTGCCACTACTACTACTACTACTGTGAGCGTATATTTGGTAGTACCATGCTGCTCTACAACTACTGCTGCTACTGTTATATTGTTCCAAGCTGAAGCTCTTACATTCTCCCGTGCTCTAGCTTAAGGGGGGGAGTGTTAAATTGTCTACATGATATGGGACTATTGAACAGTCCACATGGTAGGAACTGTGAGGAGTCCTCATTGTATAGGACTGCTTTGTTATGCTGCTGAGTTGGAGAAGGACTTTATAGTCTTTGGTTGTTGAGTTAAAAAATGACTCTATAGTACTTGTTACTGAGTTGAAATAGGACCGTAGAGTCCTATTGTATTTATAATTCTATACAATCCTATTATAATTAGATCTCCTATTAGTATATGAACTCCTAATTAGTTTATTAGTTTGCTTTATTAGTTTCTTTTATCAATTAGGCTTGTTAGTTTCCGTTTCCTATTTAGAGTTTACTTTGTTTTTAGTTAGTGACTAGGACTCTGACTTGTAGAGTCCTAGATCCTATCTAATAGTTGTTTTCTATTTTCTATAAATAAAAGCTACAAGGAGAGGAACACACACATACTCTCTCTGTCCTTCATATATATCGATTGTGTTCATCTTCTCTTATTTTTCTATTTTGTTATAAGCTTTAAATACTATGCCTACAAGATATAAAGAAATTCTTAGGGAGGGGAATTGCCACCAGGCTGCATGGCCCCATGCACTAGTACAAGGGCTAATGAGAGCGTGAGGGTTCTTGTGCCTGGCAAGCTCTTGACTATCAGCAACCTACATGTACTTGTAAACACCCCATTTTTGCTTTCCTTAACTAGGACAGCCATATTGGTGTGTAAATAGCAAGAGAGGGGACGTGAGTGAAACTCTCTCAAACTAGCAGTCAATTAGTCCCTATGTGCTCTCTACGGTGTTCTAAGCTGAGCCAAAGTGCCCCAGTGTGCAAGAATTTTGGTGAATGGATTCGGAAAGGTTGCAGGTCAATTCAAGGTTTGGACAGTAAGCGGTGACTTCGAGGCTGATTTTTGTGGGCTCCGCAGCAAGGTCATGGGCTATAATTTGCATGGATGCGTAGGACACATAATCATCTCCAAAATGAGACCAGAATCGCTTAGTTCTGATGTCAGACGGAGAAGAGATCGAGATTTTAGTTGATTTGAAAATGCAGAGGTTTTTTTGTGCGGATTATCATAAATTAAGGACTTTTGGGTGAATTATCATAAATTTGATTTGATCGGACTTCATTCGGCCATATCTTGATCATCCGAAGTCCGAATCAGGCGATTCAAGTGTCAGTGTGCTCCATTGCCTGTCCTTTTCAA
Source organism: Protea cynaroides (assembly GCA_028583415.1). NCBI lineage: Eukaryota > Viridiplantae > Streptophyta > Magnoliopsida > Proteales > Proteaceae > Protea > Protea cynaroides. The sequence goes on from CM053269.1 coordinate 73,744,359, forward strand.
AGTGGACGTAAAGAATTTTGGACAGAAGCCGCCAGCGGGTCCCATGCAAAGTTGCCAGTAGGATTATCGTCAAAACTTCAATTCTTCATATCTTGATCATCCGAAGTACGAATCAGGCGATTCAAGTGCCAATGTGCTCCATTGTTTGTCCTCTTCAAAGTGGACGTAAAGAATTTTGGACAGAAGCCGCCAGCAGGTCCCATGCAAAGTTGTCAGTAGGATTATCGTCAAAACTTCAATTCTTCATATCTTGATCATCCGAAGTCCGAATCAGGCGATACCAGTGCCAGTGTGCTCCATTGTCAGTCCTTTTCAAAGTGGAAGTGGAAAATCTGGGACAAAGGCCATCGAAATTTTTCATGCGGAATTGCAAGCTGAGAGGATCCATAATAGAGAGAAATCAATCCAGTCCATACTTACTCAGCCCAACCCAACTCAAGCCCAATTTAGTCCAACCCCGTCGAAATCAATCCAGTCCATACTTACCCAGCCCAGACTAGTCCGGACCAAGTTGGTTCAACCCATGTGCTTGTATTTTTGTATTTTTGTATTTTTGTTATACCTATATGTTTATATGATATATATATTATATATTTATATATTATATAATATTTCTAAGTATTATATTATATATATTAATATATATATATATATTCGCTCAAGAACCCGATAAGAGAAAAAGAGAGAGGGAGAGAGAAAGAGGAAGAGAGAGAGAGAGAGAAAAGGAGACCGTAAAGAGAGAGAGAGAGAGAGAATGGGAAGAGAGAGGAGCAGAGAGGGAGATGTTTTCGGTGGAAGGAAAGATGGAGGTGCCACCACCTCCACCTTTCCCATACCCAACAAATGTACACCACCGCCACCTCCTGCTCACTCACTCCTACTCCACCTCCTTGAGCCCAACAGCGGCTACACCATCCAGCCGAACACATCCCCCAACCAACTGTTCACCTCACCAACCATGCTGCCACCCACCAACTCCTTCATCAAGTCCCATCTCCTTGAGCGACTCCACACTTACCCAGCCACTGCCATTTCCTACAGCCACCTCAAATCCCTCTCCCATTGACACCTATCCATGCCCATTACCTATGGCTGCAACCTACCTACCTGCCATTTCTTACAGCCTATCCATTCTTCACCCCCATCAACATCTATAAAAGGAGCACCCATCGAACCATTTGTAGGAGGAAAAAAAAATGGAGAAGAGGGATTGCTGGTACTGAGAGAGAAATTGAGAGGAAAACAGTGAGTGAAAAAGAAAAAAAAAAGTTGGAAAGGAAAGGAGAACAGAAGAGAGAGTGGGTTTTGAGAAGGAGAGAAAGTGGTTTGGAGAACAAGACGAGAGAGTGAGTTTGAGCTGAAATTTGGTTGAGAGGGAGCTGAGAAATAAAAGAGTCAAGGGAGGAAAGAAAGAGGGAAAACTTGCCTCTCGTGCCATAGATCATCTCCAACCATCATCAAAGGCTCCACCCCATTGTTGGGGACAAGGTTGGTACCTCAAACTTTGTTTTGATTGCTTTCACGAAGCTCAAATATCGGAAATTGTCTAAATATGCCTATTTCGATAATCATGATTGTCAAATGCTATATGGCATGTGTGTTGATACCATGATGTTCATGTTTAATTTATTTTAATATTGGCCATCAATCCTGAATAAGTTAAATCTGGCTCATTGATTATAAATTTTGATGTGATGAAATATGGGTCATTGGATGTTGATTTGGACCGTTAGATCGACATCATGAGTGATTTAAATGATCTAAATCATTAGATTATCATTTCAAATGATTTTAACCGTTAGATCTTCACTGTGAGTGATTTTGAATGATTTCAACCGTTGGATCTTTATTGTGAATGATTTTGAATTATTTCAACGTTAGATCTTCATTATGGGTGTTTTTAAAGGAATATGAATGGTTAGATTATGATTTTGAATGATTTGAACCGCTAGATTATCTTTTGTGAGATCTAAGCATATGGGCCATTGGATATTGATTTGGACCGTTGGATCGACATCATGAGTGATTTAAATGATCTAAACCATTAGATTATCATTTCAAATGATTTCAACCATTAGATCTTCACTGTGAGTGATTTTGAATGATTTCAACCGTTGGATCTTTATTATAAGTGATTTTGAATTATTTTAACGTTGGATCTTCATTGTAAGTGTTTTTAAGGGAATATGAATGGTTGGATTATGATCTTGACTTGAACCTTTGGATTTTCATTGTGAGTAATTTTGAGTGATTTGAACCATTGGATCTTGATTATGAGTGTTTTTGATGAATCCGAATGGTTGGATTATCATGATGAATGATCTAAACCGCTAGATTATCTTTTATGAGATCTAAGCCGTAGATCTTAGCTATTTTGATGAGATATGAGTCATTGATCACGATTATAACTTAATGTGAGATCTGAGCCGTTGATCTTGGCTGTTTTGATGAAATCTAAGTGTTGATCATGATCATCATTTTTTAAAGAGATATAACCTTTAGATTGAGGATCTGATATTGTCTACGTTGTTATATTCATGCATCTATCATGTTCACTTAACTACATTGTTATATCCATGCATTTACCATGCTTAGGATGTTTACACTGCTAGCTTTGTGCATACTACCATGTCTGATATGTTTGTTGTATGCCATGCTTGAATGATATCTGTTGTCGAAAAAGAATTTACTTTTCGCTACACCTTAGTCGAACTGCAATGCATGTACACTGATAGAAGACATTCCTAGGTGTGGGGACGTGCACGTAGGCACCCACATTCATGGGAAGGGTAATACTGGAAAAATGATAAAAGTTTTAATCAAGAATCATGAAGCCTAGCCCAACACAATTCCAAAATCAGGGTTGTAAGTTATAAGGGTAGTTTAGGACGATCCCTACCCCTCAATTCATTTCCCCTAGGATGCAGAACCTAGATAGGGGTAATGTGAATCCAACTTTTGATCATCTAGGATCATCTTTCGGTCCGGCTAGATCGCCCATATTCTGACCCAAGCGGGTCATCCAATATCCATCTTTTCCGAACTACGCGGATCCTGATTCTTAGGGCAAACCCTAAGATACGTAGGTAGTCTGGGAAACTCCCAGATACGGTTCCACACCTCAATCAATATACCCTCATACACTCTACTCCCTAGACTGACATACATACTCTACTCCCTGAGAGCCACACCCTACTCCTTGAAAGACATACATACTCCACTCCCTGAGAGCCACACCCTACTCCTTGAGATACATATATATTCTACTCCCTGAGAGTCACACCCTACTCCCTGAGAGACATACAATTACTCCTTAAGAGACATACATACTCTACTCCCTGAGAGCCACACCCTACTCCCTGAGAGACATACATACTCCACTCCCTGAGAGTACAAACCTCACTCCCTGAGAGATACACACTCTACTCCCTGAGAGCCACACTCTACTCCCTGAGAGACATACACTCTACTCCCTGAGAGCCACACTCTACTCCCTGAGAGACATACCCTAGCCCCTGAGGTTACCTAATCCACCCAAAAACAAACTACGTTGTACCTGATTTTCAGGACCTCTGGGATACGTAGGCAACATGAAGGACTCTCCAAATACGGTACTACACTTTAGTCTTCTTAGGTCATCCATATCCACATCCATATCCATTTCCAAATCCATCTTCACTTCAATCCATATTTAGGCTATCTCTAGATTCAATCTCCATCATCATCAAGCATAAACTTCAACTTGAATAAATTGAATTTAAGAAAGCTTAATCATAATCCACATCCATAAACTTTAATCACATTCCGTCTCGAACTACGTTGTTGGACTTGATTTCCAAGATTGGAATACGTAGGCAATTTGAGATATTTTGGACATCTCAGATTCAATCCATCACCGAACCATCTTTGGTTCGGTTCATTGTATATTATTTTGTTTGTTTTCTTACTTCGAGAACATGTTTGGCTGAACTTAAGCTAGAAGAACTTAGCAACTTGGCATAGGATCCCCCATTAGCCCTAGTCGTTATCCATTGACCATGAACAGTCAGAACCATAAAGTCTAAGGAAAGTAGAATCATATAGGAGGCCGATTTTCGGATCAGGCAGCTTTGGGTGCCTAACACCTTCCCAAACTGTACCTTGAACGTTTACCCGTTCTCTGATGGACCAAAGCCGATATGTTGGGTCATGAGTCAAAATAAGTCTTATCTCAGGATGAGGCTACATTTTAGGTCCTAGACCTTAATCTAGGTGGCGACTCCAAATCTTTCACAGATCCGTTTCAGCGTGGAAGGACAATTTTCCTCACTATCCTCACAGTACTAATTAGTATTACTAATATTATAATTCTTGTTTTCTTTTCACAAATGCTTTTTAGAGAGAGAGAGAGAGAGAGAGAGAGAGAAAAAAACATACATGCTCAAAGAAAAACATTGGATCAACACAATAAAATGCCAAACAAGTATAGCAATATAATGTACCTGTAACCTCGAATTTTCAAGCTGTTCCAACAGTAATTGCTCCTGAAACATTAGAATTTCCAGCGAAGGGCAATGAAACATGTTAATGATGTGATACTGAATCAAAGCAAAGCTGACTGCCTGAATTTAACTTAAGTATATATAATTAATAACATATTTATATGTATGTTAGTGCCTATATTAATAATTTAAAGGAGAAATAAATAAATACTGCAAAAAAAAGTGTTCTTTATGTCTAGAACAGTAGTACTCTCATAGCGAAACAAAACAAAAGAAAAAAACAGTAACATTAGAGACGTAAGAGAAAAAGAGAGAAATAGAAGAATCTTCTTCTAAAAAAAAAAAAGGGGGAGATCAATGGCTGTCGGTAGGGTTTGGGTTATCGCTTTGAACAGTAAGAGAACCAGAAGAAGAACAGGAGATTAGAATAAAAGAAAAACCAGTGCAGCAGATTTGATGGTAGTATGAAGAACAAAATTAGATCTAATAGTCAGATCTAATTTAGAAATCAGATTATGAACTTAAACCCAATGGTAATTGATGATCAGCAACAAGAATCAGCAGATAATCCCAAAGCCAAGAGTAACTATTATGAAACGAAACAAGAGATCAGAGCACAAGTCGATGGACTCCATTAACCATAGTTATCAAGGCGACAAGGCGATCCAAAGAGTTCGTTCAGGGCCATCCTGGGCGCCTAGGCACCTAGGAACCGCCTAGGCGTTGCCTAGGCTACCAAAGCATTCCCAATTTATTTTTTTTTATTTCTAAAATTTTAATTCTATATTAATGTTTATATATATGCAGTATTCTACATAAATAATCAACATTTAAGACATAACTTAATTAATATGAGAAAACCAACAAGGCAACAAATAATGAGTTAAGTAGGCAATACGTATTTATGACTAACATTTGCGTACTTCTAACGAATTTGATCGGAGCGTAACTCCTTTAATATAGTTCGGATTCAAACAATTTCGAATTCATTGCAAAGCTAGCATAATTAGCTTTCTAACAAATCCGAGATTGCTTGAATCCGAGTTATAATGAAGGAGTTACACTCCGGTCAAACTTTGTTCGAAGTACATGAATGCTGTTTAAAGTCGTCTAAATGTAAATTATTTTTTAGGCATCAAAGCAAGAGATTATTTTAGTGCACTCTTGGTTTTTAATGATGCTTTACTATAATAAGATTTATGGAATTTTTATATTTGAAAAAAATCCTAGCATTTGAAAATTGAAAATCGTTCCCGCACCCAAAAATACGGTTTTTGTTCTTAAACTGGAGGGTTAATTTTTTATCCTTCTGGAATTTCAATTTTAGACTATTTTTATTGGATTCAAATTGGGGGGGAGGTATTTGCTTATTTATGAATAATATCTTAAGTAAATGAAATATTTACTTAAATGATTTTAGTCATAAATAAGTATTACCTGATAAATGTTGTGCGTCACCTAGATGACGCCTTAACAATCATTAACCACCAGTTTGAGGTATTCAAGTATGGAACACAATAGAACCGGGTTATGATAGAGTCGATAGAGCATGAATAATATTGAATCAGATCTGAAGCTAAACAGTAGCAAGCCACTTACTCGACTATAGAGATTAAAACCACAGTAATGGACTGAAAACAGATTTGAGATAAGAAAAACTTACTTGATAATAGAACTAGTCATGAAGAATAAATTAGGGAATTGAACCAGGGAGGAAACGACACTCAGATTAGGAATAAGAACCCAGGAATCAAACCAACTCTTTGGCTAGATTCAAACATACGAAGTAGAACCAAAAACTGAGATTCAAACACAACCAAAACTTCTTCAGATGCAGCAGTAGCAGGTATAATATGAAAAGGAAGAGGCAACAATAGTGGCTGCACACTAGAACAAGAACCTTTAGTCGACTCTCAAAACAGCACCTGCTCTGATACCATGAAACAAAATAGAAAAGAAAGAAAGAGAAGATGGAGAGAATGAATAATGGAGAAGAGGGAGAGAGAATCAATGAATTTCTCCTCTCCTTATGTCCTTATATTTATAGAGAAAATAGGTAACAAAATACAACTCAATCTCTTAGTCTTCGAATATACTAAAATACAAAGACTAATAAAGGTAAGAAATAAACTAATTTCGGAAAGAGATAAACTAACTTAGAAAAGAAAAGATAACTTAGTCAAAAAGAGTAAGATTTATTCCAATTACCAACTAGACAACTAGACAATTTAGGAAACTATTTTAACAAAAAAGTGCTTTACAAGATTAGGAAAATATGAGCATTTTTTTTATCATTGGATATAAAAATGGGATGGGATTTTATATTTTTTTAATCATAAAATAGATAGAGGTATTGGGGCCAGCCTGCCATACAGTTGGGCTTTGGCTTGTTCTTTATGCCCATGAACTGGGCCTACTTCAAGTCAAGGGCTAGGAGTGGGCTTTAAGTGGCAGTGCCATGGCACATAAAAAGTAGTTCAACTCAATAGAGCTTTACCTAACTAGATGGCATAAAGTTTTATGAATCTATTTCAAACAGGTACATAAGGTTACTAATTGGTTTGACTTTCTAATAAAGACTCTAAGATGTTATATGTTATAACTAAAAGAAGAAAACTCAGTGCAAACTAATTAAATTAATTAAAAATATAAACTAAGTCGACTTGGAAGGGGCTATCACTTGGTTGATGCCAAAAGCTTGGACTACTCTGGTGAGGATGCAGGTTTGAGTTTAAAAGTGACCACTTCATGCCAAAAGAGCTGAAGGGTAGGACTGACTCAAGTGTACCCCTCCTGGGAACCCGTAGAAGCAGGACTTTCACTGGACCACAGGCCATTAAAAAAAGTCAACTTGGGTTTGCTCCAATTAAGATCCAAGCAAGCTTGTTGAGTGTGCTTACTGACTGTGTCAAGCCTGGGGGTTATTACACTGTTCACATGCTAGGCTTCATCATGAAGCTGTGAGCTTCTCTCTGGCCCAGGCCAGGCTTCAGCCTACCCCAGACTATTGACAACCCATTTGCTTCTTGCAGAAAAGTCTTCAAAATAAACTTCATGCAAGTTATGGAAGTGCAGATTCTTAGATTTTTCAGTACCTTTTTACCCTTCACAGATAATATTGCTTCACTTAATTGATGCTCCAGTTGCTGCAAATCTTTAAAGCTCAAGCCATTCAGTTCCTTGCCCATCATTCGCCTAGAGAATATAAATAACAAGAACATTGGGAAACACAAATATTATACTATATGCTCCAAACCAAACGACAGAATAACACCAGATACAACTTTAAAGCGCATACAGTTGTGTCATTTGTAGCTTTGCAATTTCATCCTTCAGAATGTTCACCTCCTTTGATTGTTGCCTCTGCAAGTAGAAAGGAATATTTAAGAGTCTCAATCCCCAAAATGAACAAGAACTCATATACTTTATAGGGACTGTCAGAATGACACCTCTATAGGTGTATTTAGAGCATGACACCTCTGTGGGTGTATTTAGATCATGACACCATATAATTGCCCCTTGTCTTATTCCCAAAAGGTTTTTAAGTCAGGGGTAAAAGAGGCTTTTCACAAAAGATTTGGAAGTGACTTCTTATTATGTCATTGTCAAGGATTGTCATTGTTTTGCATATTTTTTTAATAGACATGTGAAATGATAGGAATTTACCCTCACCAAATAAAACTAGTGTTAATAAGAAAATCCCAAAGCTTAAGGCAACAAGAAAGGTTACATATAAAAGAGTTTCTGTAACAATATCAGGTCAAGGTATGGGCATTAAGGTTTTAAACAATTTCCCATTCTTCCTTAAAGTGCTTTGTTGCCTTCAAAAATCCCAAAGCACAATTGACACTGAAGCATTCAGCAGTTCAACCAGATACCCAATTGGATTTATCCTTCTGTGTATAATTGGAATATTGGTTAGGTTATTGGGATATCCTCTTGTTTTATCAACTGAATCCTTGGGTTGCCAGTTTGGGTTACGTCAGCCAGGCCATATCTAGAGTTGGATTACATGTCTCCAGGATAATCTATCCAAGACTCGAATCCAACTCAAGAACCATGATAACCAATTTTTTGTTTGACTAGCTTGATAGGAGTGCTATTTTCAACTGTCAGTCTCATACAGAAACCCTTCTTGTCGCACGGTCTTGTTTGTTGGATTTCATAGCCTAAACCATACAGAACACCATTTGGCTTAACCCTATTTACCCTATTTTGGAACCCTCATCAATATGCCATATTCTATCCAGATCAATACATGTGGTTTGATTATGCCAAGTACAGATATGCCAATATCCAGAGCAATTAAGATCCTCTCTATTTATTGCATAGTTGTCAAGGCGACAAGGCGATCCAAGGCGTTTGAGGCCATCCTGGGCGCCTAGGCGACCAAGGCGTTCCCAGTGTATTTTTTTATATTTTTAATATATTAATGTTATATTAATGTTTATATATATATGCAGCATTCTACATAAATAAACATTTAAGACAGCTTAATTAATATAAGAAAAACAACAAAGAAACAAATAATTGAGTTAAGAAGGCAACACGTATTTATAACTAACATTTACTTATTTCTAACAAATTTTACCGGAGTATAACTCCTTTAATATATTTCGGATTCAAGCAATCTCAAATTCATTGCAAAGCTAGTATAATCAGCTTTCCAACAAATCCTAGATTGCTTGAATCCGAGTTATAATGAAGGAAGTTACACTCCGGTCAAACCTTGTTCGAAGTACGCGAATGCTGTTAAAGTCGTCTGAATGTAAATTATTTTTTGGGCATCAAAGCAAGATATTATTTTGGCGCACTCTTGGTTTTTAGTGATACTTTACTATAATAAGATTTATGGAATTTTTATATTTGGAAAAAAGCCTAGCATTTTGAAGTTGAAAATCACCCCCGCACCCGAAAATACGATTTTTGTTCTTGAACTGAAGGGTTGACTTTTTATCCTTCTGGAATTTGAATTTTAAATTATTTTTATTGGATTCAAATAGGGGGTATTTGCTTATTTATGAATAATATCTTAAGTAAATGAAGATATTAGTCATAAATAAGTCTAGCCTAATAAATCTCTGCCATAAAGCAAATTCGGAGATCAAAAGGAAAAAAAACACACATAAGGCCCAAGGCGATCGCCCGGGCATTCTGGGCGCCCAAGGCGTCCAAGGCGGCGCCTAGGCGACGCCCAGAGAGCCTGGGCGACCGCCCAGGCAACATTCATAAGGCGCCCAGGCGCCCAGGCCCTGGAATCACGCCTGGACGCCTAGGCGACGCCTTGACAACTATGATTTATTGGCACCATAATATTAATCACTCTTAATGTGATCTATCCAAAAAAAAATCCACTCTCAATGTCAATACATGCACATCAATCAGATCAATATGCAATGCATATTTGATTGTATTATTAGAGATACCTTGGTATGACCCATGAACCCTTTTATCATCTATCAAAAATACCAATATATAAGTGTTTACATTATTTTCAGGGTCATGTCTATCAATTTGTAGAAATTATATAAGCAATAGGGATTCCAATTAGTTGAGAAAAGGCTCATTTCAATTGAGTACATAATCAATGGGGATTGAGCTTTTTTTTTTATTGTCATAATTAAGGAACTTATTTAAGAAGAAGAATTTTCTATATAAAGAAACATCTTGGAAAACTTTGTTATAGAATATACTAAAGTGAAGAAGGAAGAAATAAATTTTGCAAGTTTAATCAATACCTCTGGCTCATATTGAACCAAAGAAGTTTCAGAACGATCCGAGCACTTGTTGTATCTCGAAAGTGTCCGCTTCATGCTTCACAAAGAACACAGCAATCAAAATAAGTCAGTTTCACCAAAATTTCCATTCCAGTCCTAAGAATCTAATGGTCTGCATGTGAACAGATGCATCAAATTCCATCTCAATTGCAGAAAGTGACAACTAGTCTAACACTACATGTCATACTGCTCCAGTCATCCAACAAGATATGAAACTTGAAACACAGTTTATTACAAAATTAGATGCCACATATTGTAAGCAATTAACATTGTAAGAAACTATATAATTTGAAATGCACAAAAGAATTATTGAACGGGCTCCCCATGAATGAAAACAGCCACATATAAATCTAAAAAAATTGTAAGCACGATTATGTATCTATAACTATGGATACTGAGTACTCTTAACTCATTATGATAAGAGGGTAAAATATTATCCTAATCCACTCCGACCAACTAGATTAGTGTGTAAATTTTAGGGTAGGGTGTTACCAAAAAAAAGTAGGGTAGGGAAATGTGGCTAGTTAAAAGAAATGAAAGGAACCTCTTTATCAAATTGATTCTACCTTAAGTCAATAGACACTTTGCTCCAAACAAACAAGAAACGAATCCCAAGGATTTCCTTAAGCTGAATGAATTGTGAATTTATATATGATCTATATATTGGGAAGATATCTGACTTCATGATAACTAGCAATCTCTATATCATGTACTTCCCATATCCACTGTCCACACTTTTCCAAAAGCTTATATGAAACCAAAAATCATGTGAAACATCTCAAAATGCATCTAGTTTAGCATACTAGATTAGAGGAGGCTTTTCCAAATGCAATTATCAACAATAAAATACATATTGGATGAGCAAGGGAAAGATTATCAAGTCGGCCCAAATATATGCCATGTCGCATGTCAGAAGATACCCAAATTTTATTGATAGGGAGACCCCAAGGTTCTCTGCACGCATGTCAAGTCTCAATCCAATTGGAGTGGACCAAATGGCAAAATAAAGCTTCGAAAATCTAGGTCTGCCGGACTACAGGAGGGCGCATGCCAATACATGGGTACACAGACATAAATGGCTAGGAACTTGATTAAATTTGAGTCAGGAGTTGACACGTGGCAATCCAGATATTCTTCTTTCTACCCATGATCGAAATTGCCACAACATCTCACCACATGGCAGAATTACACTGTCCCACTAGATAAGTTTATCTGTTTAGGCCGCAAAGTGGCAATTTTCCCAAATTGGGATAAATATACAGCATGAGTCTTGGTTAGTCTCTGCATCCAATCTGTTAAGACAGTGGGTGTGGCAGAGGAAAGAGCATTTAATGATGAGAGAAAACTCCAGTTGGGCAGCTCTGCTCATGTGGTATCTTCCCCTCCCTCTAACTTGACAACAATGAATGAGAAAAAATCAGTATTTTCACAAATTTCTGTTATCTTCCTGACATAGACAGAGTGTCAAGGGAGGTGATCAAACACATTTATCCCACAAAAAACTGAAAAAAAAAATAAAGAAAGCAAGCACAGTATTCAATACTGTATTCAATATGAGAAATACGAAGGAAAAACATTGATAGAAGTAAAAAACCAGCAGAGGTAATAGACGGAAATAAATAAGCCACAGCCCAATATCTGGACGCCTTTAAACTCTACTAAAGAGCTCAATGCTAGCTAAGTTAAGGAGAGACCTTCAACTTCAAGAAGCCTACATGCATGATCTCTTTTTTTCTTTTTTCTCCCTTAATGATCTTGAATTCAAGGGACAAAATTTTGAGTGCACTAAGTTGAAATTTAAAAGGTTATCAAACATTTGAAAAATGGAGGAGTCGTTCGTCAACTAAAATGAGAGCAACATAGCTCATATGATCATGGTCAATAGCAATAGCGATCCATAACTTTACAACACAATCTTAATGGGAGTCCTCCCCAACCCCTATCTTTCCTCCTCTACCATTAGGAAATTGGGCCCTCCATATATCAGGCATTTGGAAAACATAAGAGAACAAAAGTGAGAGCAGATCATATGACATTGTTAGATAACTAAATATGAGAGCAACATAGATCAGATCATGGTCAATAGCAGTAACAATCCACAACTTTAAAATCACCATCCTAGTTTATTTTGGCAAGAACAGCAAAAGAAATAAAAACAAATCAATATCATCAGAGGATAAATTAGTATGCAATATGAAAATTATCAACAAATGAAAACATCAAAAGAGGTGGTCAATGAAACAGAGAATTTTCCAAAAAGAATATAACTATAATTGCTCTGTTGAGATATAAGAAGACGAAAAATTAATGAATTCAATCCAGAGCATGCTAACATCTTACATGCAAAAGTCATGACCAGAAAACCACCAAATATTTATTGTCATCAAGTATACAAGATGCTGCCAAATTAGGAAATATACAATCCAGACATGGTGGCCAGCAAAAAGGAGACTACTTTTTTTGAAATTTAATGTGCTAGATACTATGCCAAATTCACAGATGCTTGCTGCAGTTTAAAATGTGATTGAATTTATCATACATCTCTTGCTTTCAACTACTACAAATCGACCATTCATCATATATATCTGTTTTAACTGATAGGGCAATAGGCCCTAACCCTGTTTCTAAAAACATATTTTCGTAAAAAAAGATAATATAATCTCTCAATTATATCAGCTAAAACAAAGCATGCTCTATTATACTGAAAACATACATAAACCTATATTTTCCTATGCAAAATAAACTGGATTGACATTTCTGCATTGTGTTTTCCAAAATATCAGTGTCAGACATCTACATACATAAGCAGTGAGGGTTGGAGTGCCTCAAATATTGGATTCTGGTCTTCTCAGGATGGAGGCAGAGCATGCGATATTGTTAAGTATTCACCATCTAATCCCTTCCATCAAGAAGAGGGGAATTGGGATGGAGGGCAGAGGGGGGTTGGGTTAGGTTGGGTTGGGGGGCCAGGAGATTAAGATAAAATTTGATTTTGTAACTGAAACTCAAAAATGGTTAAACCCATTGCCATTTGTATTTCACCTCTTAAGATGATAATCTCGAAGTTGTCACATGGATATGCCCAAAGGGCGTCCTAGTGCATGAGACTCCTGCTACTGCAGGGTCTGGGATGGGCAGAATGTACAGATATGCCCAAAGATAACAAAATATTTACATAAAGGAGACACGTCATCATCAAAAGGAGAAACACATACACAAAGGAAACCATGACTGAACAATCTTTTAGGTGTTTAGTTCTCTAAAAAGTATGCAATCAACAGCTGATCCAGAGCAAAATTCATGTAAAATCATCACCACATCGCCCTCAAAAAAAAAATCCAAAACCATCGAGAATAAACGATTGAGAATATCGTCAACAGGAACAGAGTATCAACGCATAGAAATGCTTCTAGCGATGCCATTGCAAAACATTCATGAATACAGAAAAAGCTGGTCACAATTCATCGAAGCCCGACATACCCAATTCAAATATTTGATCGATTAACACATAAAAACCAAAAACCAAAACTCTTAAAAATCAAACAAAAACAGGGGAAGAGAAAACATGGATACCCAGAACTAGAGAATTCGAAAAGCTTCCCCGTACTGGAGAAGATGATAAGGGCGACCTCGGAATCGCATAAAATCGACAATTCATGTGCCTTCTTCAACAACCCTGCACGACGCTTGGAGAAGGTGACTTGCCTGGTAGTAGCATTCTCGATTCTCTTGATCTCAATCTTCCCTCTACCCATTTCCCCCTATCACTCAACTCCCCTCTCCTCACCATTCAACAAGCCCACCCCTAACTGATACCAAATACAAACTCCTCTCTCTCTCTCTCTCTCTCTCTCTCTCTCTCTCTCTCTCTCTCTCTACTTTTGTTGTTCTGGTAATAAAAAAAGGAAAAAGAAGACCACATACCAAATATGGAGGAGGAGAAGATAGAAAGTCGAGGAAACGTCCAAAACGTTTCCCGAAAATGGAAAAAAACCTGGAAACGGCAACCTTGCATGGCCAATTGGCCATTGTCTCGAATGCAGTGACGGGTTGGGGAGTTTTTGCCACATTTAGATCATTTACTATCTCGTTTCCATCTGCGGTTGATGGGTCTCACCTCCCTATATTTAGTAAATCTCTCTCTCTCTCTCTCTCACAGTGGCAGCTACTGCTATGTGAGAGAAATATAGAGAGAGAAAGAAACAGAGAGATGTGGAGGGAAAATAAGACCTTTCGAGGCACTGGCTTTTTCCTTTTTTTTTTTTTGTTTAAAATATATTATTCAGTTAAATGAATCAACGACATACCACTTTCCCCCCCTCCATATTTACTACTTTTGCCATTACTGCCTAAAAGTAGAAAGTTATCATTTCTCTCTCAACAATAAAATTGGGGCGGCTCAAAACCTGAAGGGGCTTCTGACACTTGGCGGCTTTGGCGTAGTGGGACCCACTTTTATAACTTTAAATGCCATATAATATTCTTATTTAAGAGCAGTTTGTGATGTTTGTATTAAATGACAAAATTGCCCCTTAAAGAAGCCATCTTTCCTCCTTCCAAAACCCTCCAGTAATTAATAAAACGTTTTCCTCAAATGTTTTAACATTTAATTATATCTATTCTGATTAGCGAGTTGGCCGATGCAGTCCAATCCGTCCGATGGATGACTGAATGACCGGATAATTGGACGATAGGAGATGATCTCTGTCTTTAATTATTTTATATGGGGTGCATAATATGTTAAGTCTTTTAATGGAGTATGGATCCTATCAAATGCAAATTCTATGGTTAAGATTGGCACATAAAAAATAGGATGTAAATAAATAGCCAAAAATTTGGATTCAATTCACATCTGTTTCCTTTTTAGAGGAATTCAGATATAAATTCGAATAATTTGGAGCATAATGAGCTGATTCGTCTAGATATCAAAATTAATAATAAAAGATTAAGTAACTAACGATCTTGAGAGTTCTTGAAGATTCGACAAGTTTTAGAGAATGAGAAAAAAAATAACCTTGAGAAATTACTTGAGAGCGACTCGATTAGCAGGGAGAAGAAGATCCGGCCAGAGATAAATGGATAGTTAAATACATAATTTGATTCACATATGTATCTGTTTAAGGGTATTCAAATACAATCATCATCTGGACCATATTCAATCCGTTTACATCTCTAATGTAGAAAGAAAATAAATTAAATATATTTTATTCAATACAAATTGTGTTTGTGCAGTACTAATAAATTTGATTAAATAATTATGCAAAAAAATTGTCTAATGATCTAAGGGATCCTTTAGGGTAATATACTAATATCATGCAAAGAAAATTTATCCACTCTAGAGTCAAGCTAAAGTAATTTTTTTTCTATAGTTATTCTAGATATATTTTATTTTTAGAGTCAATGTTAATTAAATTAGGATGTATTTTCCCGCTATTTTCTATTTAGAACAATGAGAATATGCCAAATTTGTCATCCGTTAAGCATGAGGTAAATGATAAACCTTAAAGGGACTGTCTGAATGACACCTCTATAGGCGTTCTTAAACCTTAACACTTTCTTTAATTACCCTTTTATCTTATTCTCAAAAAATTTTGAAGGTCATTTATGTACTGACCCATCATTTCATTGTCAGAAGTTTTCATTGTTGACACGTTTTTTTGAATGAACATGTAAATGACAAAATTATACTCCAATTAACAGATTAAGTATATTATACTAAGAAGGCAGTAAAGCTTTTAATATAAGAAAATCTCACTTTAAATGTATTTCTTAAATAGATAGAATAAAACTATAGAACAAAAATGTTTGTAAAGTTAGAACTCATATAATAGCTCCGATACTTTCTCTTCTTTATAGGTAAATGGTTGAAATCTGTTCGATAGCTCACAAATGGACAAATCTATATATAGACTATACAGATTAGGTGGGTCTGAACTTCCAAAGGAAGTTAATCTGATTTCTATTCATCAAACAACAAAAATGGCCACATCAACTTCCCACAAAACTAAATTCAATGTATCACTATGCCAAGGTTGGTAAATTAGTTTCAACCAAGCCATAACATGACAAATATTAAGGATTGTCAAGAATATATTATTCTCCTTTTATTTTAGGAAAAGACTTCACGATGTTACTTAGGGAAGGATCTGCCATAATGCACTATATAGATATGCACGAATCGGTTTCTTCAAAAGGGCCTACAAGGTCAAGGGAGGAGAGAGAAACTATCCGAAGGGGTGAAAGTAAAAGAAAAAACAAACCATCAATCAAAGAATTTGAAGCTATTATTACATCATTTTTAAAAAAATCCTTAATATTGTACTAACACATAATCCAAAGGTACTAATCTGAAATAGAAACTATATTCATAGCAAAAGATGTAACATAAATCGTTTCTCCTAAATCCGATACAAATCTAGATTACAGCACTACTCTGTAGACTCTAATAGCTTCCACTACAGAGTACATACAGTTCCTGAATCGATGTGTCTTTATAGAAAGCCCTACAAAGTATTGACCACATAAATTATTGATTCAGAATCAATCAACCAGTTATCTGAATGAGAATTAATTAATTTTGATTCATAACATATCAAAGCTTTCTGGAGAAAAACTTTGATGTGTCATCTGAATGTGAATCAATTTAATTTGATTCATAACATATCGAAGTTTTCTAGAGAAAGACTCTAATGTGTCATCTTTCAATCCTATCAACTGAGGTGAGATGTCCTCCATGTGCATGATGTGATCATGCACTCTTTTCTTACCAATGTGTTTAACTGTCACATTAGAGTGTTTAAAAATACCTCGTATGATCTTACAAACTGAACATCAATGTAATCAGTGATGTGTTTATACTCATGTATTGATCCTCTAATGCTCTTATCAATATTGCTCATGAAAAGTATCAGGCTTAAGCGGTTAGACCGTTCCTATTTTTCATAGTGAGTAATTTGAGCAAACATACTGGAACCATTAGAGCAAAGAGCTAATCAACACAAAGTATCCGGTTTAAATCCATGCACCCTAAGGACAAATAAGCATTTGCTTTTCAATCTGTGCTTTTTCTCAATAAGCATTAGGAAATTGATCTAGTTATTTAATAATGCTACAAAAATAAATAGCAAAACTGAAGTTTAGGTTTATAGCGTACAACCTTACTAATGTCAACTCATGCCAATAATCTGTCACTAAAATAAAACTTATTATAATCTATTTGTGGACTGAAGTTATAATTAATTTTAATATGTAGAGTTTTACATTAAGTTGATTAATATCAAACTTCATTAATAGATTGATGTTTACTATAAAATTACCTGTGAATTTAAAATTATAGTCTACATCTATTTAGGATTAGATTAATAAGACTAAGATGTTTTACAATAATACCAGAGAGAAATTCCACACTTGTGGGTTGAAGAAACTTCCTCTGACTTATAGCTTCACATTCTATCTTATTCTAATTTTTGTCAAAAGAAATGGACATTTCCCTCTCGAGATGATATCCAGTTCAAAATGTAAAATCTGCAATTCAATGATTCGGAATTGTCTTTCATTCCAAGGCATAACTTGTATCCATGCGCTTCATATTCGCCTGGAGTTCGCTCCCAGAAATATAGCCATCCCTGCCCCCTCACGTAGAACCACAAGAAGAGTATTTTAGTAATTTATGACATCATTTAAACGAACATCCAAAAGTTGTGAAAAATATGCCTAATAACATTAAAAATGTCATTTATGGTTTTTCCTTGATTTTCATGATGTTCCTTATTGTAATGAGTACTTATAAAAGCCTAAATGTAAGACCCGCACTCCATGAACCCAATCTAAACATTTATTTCATGTCGTAACAGGTCTTCCAATCATCATCGGACCAGACGGGACAAGTGGATGACAATCAGGTATAAAAACGGACGAAAACAGAAATAATTTTTATATCGGTCTCATGGTACCGGTCTATGGTATCGGTTGACCGGTATGTTTGCCCAAGCAGACTAGTTAGATCCAAAAATAGATCTTTGTGGGTCCTGCTTGCCAAATCTCAATCCTAGAGACTTTCCTAAAGTAGAAAAACTTCCTAAAACCTAATCTAGCCTATTTAAGGACATCTAAATCTTCTTAAACCTCTTTGATTGATTCTCACAATCCCTAGAGAAGAGAAAGAATTAAGAAAGGTGGAAGAAGAGCTACAGTTGGATGAAGAACACCATAGTTAAGAACCAACGGTAAGTACTTGAACTTGTCTCTAAGTTAAGCATTATGGATGACTGATCATGACTGATCAATACCATGCAAAGATAGATTGTGATCAAAGTCCCTAAATTTCCGTCAAACCCTAATTCGATTGATAAACCCTAGATTTGAATTCTAAACTAAGATTTCCTAGAATGTAGGCTTTGAATGAAAGATAAAAACAATCCTAAAACGTTGTTCAAACCTAGAAGGCATAAGAGGAACCCTAGAAGCCATGATGGGTGACCGACGGGAGACAAAAACCAAGTTGGTGGTCTTCAAGAGGCACATCGGTCGCACCATATGCGACCGGTACAGCAACCGGTACCTCTCGGGAACTGGTCATGAAGGGACCAGTCGACCATACCGGTCACACCATTCCCTACAGGGCAGCGACCGGTACCTACGACCTGTATGTCACATCCAAATTCCGATTGAACCAGAAATGTGAGTGAACCGTCACTGAACCAACGGCTCACACCAGGATCTCAATAAGACCGTGTCCACTCATACAAACCATTGCACATAACCACAATCAGAATATAATAAATACAGCAAAAGTCTTAAATCAAATGAACTGAGTAAGCTATTGATAAATTTAAATAAAATATTCAATTATTCAATTACCCAAAACATAAATAAATATCTTTACATCAACTGTATTTTCAACTGAAAATAATAAAAATAAATTAAATCAAATCCTAAAGGTACAAGCAGAAAGGGCACTCGCATGAAGCATCATGCTCGTCCTCTCCTGCTTGCACGTCCAAAGCAGCAACACCTCCGTATGTCGGAGCATTCAAGTAATCATCCACCGTATAACCTGCATCAACATATTGCATGAGTAACATTCACATTATGGTCTGGTTTTAAGTTTACAATGTGCTATAGAAAGGATTGGCGGCCACCGCACCTCTATACACGAGTGTGTGAAGCCGCCCAATGGATCAAACACCAATGTCATCCCACATGCACCCTATCATGGAATAGAGATAGAGCTAAGGCGTCCGGATCAAACACCGCCAACACCTCCCCTGATACTCTACCCATACCAACACGGAAGCCCATATTGACGAGGGCTTACAAACTGGGCTCGCAACTAACCAATCATATATGTCATCACAGTAGGCCCTACCCCAACACAGCTCCCTACGGCATAGAGATAGAGCTAGAGTCTAGTGGCCATGCTGGAGACCACAGTGCCACTTCCTCCCCCTGTACCCTAGTCGCACCAAGCATGCTAAGACAGAACGATATGAAAGGTGCTAGTGTGAGGAATGATCCTAGACCTCCAGTCTTTTCCATTCCACACACCAACGAAAACAATCACATCCCTAACAGTCACATCCTAGCATAGCGAATATGCATATATAAACAATAATAATAACTGAAAGTAAAATATGACATGCGAGTATGCACAAACATCATACCATAGAATCATGGTTATTAGCAACGATTTACTGTTTATTAAATTATTAGGGTTTAGGTCCGATTCCCTTACCTGATGTGTAAGACCCGTATCGAACTAACCCGGTCTTACCACCTTGAATCAGGTCTATCCATCATGGTCGAGCCAAATGGATCAAGTACGTGAGGGAGATCACGATCTCAGGTATTAAACTGATCCAAAAACACTAAAAATAGGGGGAGGGTCGCATACCCAGCAAGTTAGGGTCGGACCCCCCCAGTATAAAAGTCAGACCCTGAGTTTTATACCGGGGGTCGGACATTTTAAGAACCAGGGGTCGACGGGATCTCCGACCCCCTCATCGACCCCCAGTCTGTCGACAGAAACCGTGATTTGGAAACTTTATAAATTTCAATGGGATTCTTTCCTAATCTCAATGGGGCTTAATTTTGGAGTTTCTACTCTATAAATAGGACGTCCCTAAGCCTCTTTCACTCCTTTTAGAACCGTAATTGGATTTGAGAGAAAGAGAAGAGAAGGAGAAGAGAAAGAGAAGAGAAGGATAGTGGAGAAGAAGATCAAAGAGAAGGCTTCAGAGAAACAAACCTAATTCTCAGGTATGGATACTATCTCTATGTAATTCTACAGACCTTAGAATAGATAGAGAAGAGGGAATGATCTAGGAGAAACCCAAATCATCTATCCATGGTTAGGTTTTCATGAAAGACCATGGGGGAAATCAGGAAAGCCATATAGGTGAGTGAACTACGGTTCTAGGTCATAGAACATGTGTGGAATGGATTGTAGAAGCAAGCCATAGGACCCTAAACACGATGAATGGACTGTAGGAGGAAAAATTGACTAAACCCACAGGGGGTCGCACGGGGGGTCGATGGCCAATCGACCCTACCAGATCCTGATAATCGACCCCCAGTGTTCGGGAAGTCCAGACTGTGGGTGGTCGCACCCAGGTTCGATGGAACCTCCGACCCTGGCATCGACCTCCAGTTAACAACATGCTTATTAAAGTCCTAATTAATTCTAATTAAATTTTATCGACTTGGTTAAGTCTTCTAGTGATATAACATCGATATATAGTTGATTCTTAAAGCTTGAAAGATGACCTACGATCAAGTAAAGGTGAGGGAACAAGACCTAAACTAATTGGTTAATAATAAACTATTTTATTCTTGAGTCTAATGCCATGAATAATTTTATGCGTGTATGATTGTTATGTGCATTCAACATGTCATCCAATATTTCTATTATTACTGTTCATGCATATTTATTTATTGTTTATAACATGATGATGATGATGATGATAGGAATAGGCATGTGGATGTATGTGTGTGGTTGATGTGCTTGATACGAGCGAGTATCAGGGGGAGGTGTCATAGGCGGGGCCTCAGCACTCTAGCTCTATCTCTAACTCAAGTCTTGTCCACTGACATCGTCGTATCGCCATTACCTTAGCAGAACTATTACGTCGTAGGGTATGAGGGGAGGTGGTCTCGGACTGTGTAGTCTCTGACTCTGCCGGGGGGCCTTAGCCCTATCTCTATGGACGTATTGAGGGATGCTGGGGTGAGGCCTTGGATACACTGATTGGCATTAAGATTGGTTAGTTGCGAGCCCAGTTTGTGAGCCCTCGCCAGCAGGGGCTTACGTGTTGGTATGGGCAACGGGTACAGCAATAAACGTGACCTTTGTGTGTACATTGTCCATGATTGGGTGCATGTGAGTCGACAATAAACGTTACCTTTGGGCGACTTCACACACTCGTGTATAGAGATGCGACGTCAATAAACGTGATCTTTGGCCACATATCCTTTCTATAGCACATTGCAAACTTATTTACCAGACCAAAGATATGAATTGAGTGCATGCATATGTTTGTTGCATTGTCTTGTTTGCTCACTGAGCCATGATGTGTGCTCACCCTCTCGACGTCGAATATTTTTAGTTGATGATGCAGGTACAACAGTTGTAGATTATATGAATGCTCCGGTGTATGTGCATGTTGCTGCAATGGAAGCTGAAGACTTAGAGGATGCGCATGACCCCTCATGCGAGTGCAACTCATGCGTATTCTATTAGGATTTTATTTGAATTTATAAAGGGATGTAATTGATATTTTATTTATTTATATCTCAGTTGATACAACAATAACTTGATATTTTAATTATGATTATTATAGTTAGAATGCTCAGTTCATTTACTATAAGACTTCCGCTATTGTGTATTTATTCTGATTATGGTTGAGGATGTGCATGGTTTTATTTTTAATGAAAACCGCCTATTAGAGATCCTAGTTAAACCGTTGGTTTATTAGCGGTTCATCACACCGTTCTGAATAGTACAGAATTAGGGTGTGACAACTTGGTATCAGAGCATCTCAGGCTTTATCTATGAAACCATATACTTCTACAAAAGGTCGTGAACTGAGATAGGATAAAAATATAAAAGATGTAATAATAACACATTATAAGCATCTGTGTTGTTTGAGACTAAACTGAAAGAGAATAATGCATCTATTAAATGAGAAACAAATTTATATACAACCAAAAGAAAGAACAAACGTTTATATATATGATTAAAGCAGAGTACAGTCCACAGTCCGGACAGTTACTCTAAAGTACAAAAAGAAAAATAAAAGAAGTACATCAAGAAGCTGGAGGTGATGGGGGAGGTGGTGCCTCACGGTCTCTATCATAGTCCTCAGCGTAGACCCTGGTCAACCAAGCTATCTGAGTCTGGCTCGTCTGGAGACTAGCTGTGAGATCAGCCACCGGCTGGTCAGTCACACGCTGAGCCTCTTGAAGCTCTCCCATCCTCAGGTCAGACATACGCTGAGCCTCTCGTATCTCGTGCAATATCCTTATCATGTCATCAGATTGAGTATACGAAGGACCAGCTGAATGCGAAGGACCAGCTGCATGCAAAGGATCAGCTGAAGAAGACGGACCAGCTCCAGTAGCATGAGTAGGTGATGGAGGAGGTATGACATCTACATCCACGTACAGTCGATCGTCATCATCCCCATGAACCCCTGCTCCAGCGGCTGCTGCTGCAGCCTCAGCATCAGCCATCTCCACTCGAGTGCGAGGGCACACCATCGCATTTCTCTCCTCATCACTGACCTGGGCATCCCGCATGCCCATCTTGCAGATTGCCTCCCAATCCAGAGGCGATGAGAAGGATTTCTCCTGAATCTTCTCATCTACTAAGTCAACCCCCAGGTGGGTAAGCAAGGTAGTGATCATGCGTCCGTAAGGAAGGTTGCCAGTGTGACTGGGCAATGTGGCACTGATCATCGTATGCATGATGATGTAGGGAAGGCAGATGGGCTGCCTAGTGCATATGCAGTATAATAGATACTGGGTCAGGGAGACCCTCTCGTAATGTCCACTCTGCGGTATCAGATTATGTTGAATGATCTTGCAGTATACCCGTGGATCTGAACACAGATAACTCGCTTTCATCTGCCAGCGATCAGGTCTGATGAGCTGGCTATCGATCTCAGCCCTCATCTGTAGGGAAAAGAACTGGGGCTCTCTAGGAGCACAGAACACCGTGGGGCCAGCATAGGAAATGCCCAACAAGTCGGCCAGCTGTCGATAATCAAATGAAACGTCAACCCCCTTGACGTAGCTCGTGATGCTAAGCTCACCACCCCTCTCCACATCATTGTAATCTCCCACCACCTGGAGATTACAGTAGAACTGGCGTACCAAGTCAGGACGGGTACACACGTCATAAGTGATGACAGGGAGCCATCCCATATCACCAAAGGCTCTCTCTACATTGAACAAGGCTAAGCTAGCCAAGTCCACTTTGCGGCCTCCCTCTACCTTCTTGCGAGCGTAGTGGGCATAATGTGTCTCGGCTTTGTTGGAACAGAAGCGAGACTGTCGCAAACTTTGGGTACCTTGGTACGAGCCATAGTATCTGCAAATAGAAAGAAAAACAAATAATGGGTTAGTAGAGAGGGAAAACCCGATATTTCGACATAATAACGATGTAAATTGGTCAAAAGCCTCACTTTTCACCCATACGCGTGGGCAGGAAGACTTACATAGATCCTAAATTATCTTGTGAGACTCAAACAGTCAGAAATTTCAACTAATTAGATTGAATTGCAAGAAATTTTAAGAAATTTAAAATTTTGACAAAATTAGGGCAAAAAGTGAAAATTTCGAGTTTCTCGATAACCAACCGATGAAACTCAAATATTTTTTAGGGCTTTCATTCCTCGAGTCACCAACAACAAAATCCCCCAATAAAAATCGAATTTTTACTGTTGGAAAAAGTTTAATTTGAAAAATACAAGATAAACGAGTAAAAACCTAGGTTAAGAAACCTAAAAACATGAAAAGGTAGAAGAAATACCTGTAGCGGAGGTGTAGACGACGAAACAAGGAGTGCAAACCACCAACGGATCAGAGTTGTCACTGTAGCAACTCAGAGGGACGAGCTGAGTCGAAGCGGAGAAGAAAGAATGAGAAATGGACTTGAATCGGAACTTAAAAATCAGATTTTTAGTCCGGGGATCGGAAAATTCGATTAAAACAATCGACCCCCGCATCGACCCTCGGCTCTCGGGATCCTGACAGAGAACCAGGGGTCGCACCCTCGGTCGGACATCCTCCGACCCCCCCATCAACCCCTGACTCTCGGGAAGAATGGGTGATTTCCTAGGGTCGCAGACTGAGGGTCGGAAACCCATCGACCCCCACCATCGACCCTACAGTGAAAACACAACATTTTCGATAGAATGATCTGAAAATTTTGAAATTTGAAATGTTTAGTGGTTTTAAAATATGAGAATGAAGCGATTAATGATTCTCTCGTGTTCAATGATTTCAGGCAGTCTCACTATCAGATTAATTAATGGCGGGATGCAGAGCAACCAGACAGAGCCGTAACTCTATCTCACCACCACCACCTGTGGGGGAAGATAACCAGACACACCTGGAAACACAGGGGAACATGAACACGGCACCGTCCGTCATAAATGGGCAGGTAAATCCTACCAATCTGCCAACTCCACCTACAGACTTGGCCACAGTCGTAATGAACTTGGCCCAACAGCTGCAACAGATGCAACAGGCACAAGCTACTATCCAAGCTACCATAGGCATAACTCTTCCAGTTGCACAAACACCTCCAATGTCAGCTGGACAGGCAAGCACAGCACCAAGGGGAAGTAACACAGTACCTCACGCACCTCAGACTCCTATCATGCAGGCTCAAGTACCAAATCCTGAAATAGCTCAAGGTGGATATCACTACCAACCACCTATGTATGGAGCGTATGTCCCGCAGCCACTAGATCACTCCAAACTGGTGGAGCATTTTCTGAAACTGAAACCCAGAGAGTTTAATGGCAAGCCAGTAGACCCTTTATGGCCGGCACACTGGGTTGACGAAATGGAAAGAAACTTTATGATGATGACATTAAATGAAGAAGAAAAAGTGTTGTGTGCCACCTTTATGCTGAAAGGAGATGCACACCATTGGTGGAGGTCTACCAGGACGTATTTACTTACAAAGCACGCCCAATTGACTTGGGATATTTATAAAGAGGCGTTCTTTGATAAGTACTTTCCAAGAAGTTTCAGAGATTCTATGGAAAGAGAGTTCCTGAGTTTATATCAGGGACAGATGACCGTGGATGGGTATCAACAGCGTTATGAAGAGCTATTCTTCTTTGCACCCACTAGTATGCAAGAGGAAAACACAAAGACCCGAAGGTTCGTCATGGGACTTGGGGGAAGTATCTGCGAGCACGTTCTGGGATATGAAAAGAAAATTTATAATGAAGCGGCACAAATTGCTCGAGTTATAAAATCGAGGCAGAAGGAGAGTTATTTCATGCAAAACAGAGGTATCAAAAGGCCAGTTGGAAATTCTTATAATGGAGGGAATAACAAGACATTCAAACCCTTCCGTGCTCAAGGCTTTACCGCCTTAACCAAGACTATCCCCGTAGTTCAACAGCAACAGAAGCCAATTACTGAAGGGATAAAATATTTTAACTGCAACCAAGTGGGACATATAGCAAGGGAATGTCCTAAGCCCAAGAAGCAGCTACATTAAGGACGAGTTTACGCGATTACATCCGAGGAAGCTACCGCATCGCCTGATGTGGTTACAGGTATGACTTACATTTTTTTGTTAGTTGTATTACATTGCATGAGCATGTAGACTAAACCAAAACAAATCACAGGTATCGTACCTATTAATGGCATTCCCACCAGAGTACTCTTTGATTCAGGAGCTACTCATTCCTTTATATCTGTGACATTTGGAAAGAAGTTAAATCTACCCCTTAAATCCTTAGACTACAAGCTACTTGTACGATCACCTATGGGATTAGAAGTGGAGTTAGAAAAAGGTTATGGACCATGTCCAGTGCTTATTGATGAAAAGACCTTGGATGCAACCTTGATCCAACTTGAGATGGTAGACTTTGACGTCATCTTGGGAATGGACTGGTTAGTTCGGCATTCTGCAAACCTATTGTGCGCCAAAAAGAAGCTGACATTTAAAGACAAAGAAGGAGCAGAGTTCAATTTTCGGGAACCAAACTTTCCCGTAAACGAAAGCTCATACTCTCGACGCTAAAGGCTAAGAAGTGCCTTGAAAAAGGAGCAGACGGGTATTTAGTATCTGTGGTCGACCTTACCAAGGAAGCACCACGAATGTAAGATATTGATGTCGTGCGGGACTATCCAGACGTATTTCTTGAAAAATTACCAGGATTACCACCCGACCGAGCTATAGAGTTCGTTATAGATCTTATACTTGGAGCCGCACCAGTATCGAAAGCACCTTATCGAATGGCTCCTACTGAACTAAAGGAATTGAAAGTACAACTACAAGAACTGCTGGACAAGGGTTACATTCGCCCTAGCATATCACCATGGGGAGCGCCAGTATTATTCGTGAAGAAAAAGGATGGTAGCGTTCGCTTGTGTATAGACTACCGAGAACTGAATAAACTGACAATCAATAATCGATATCCATTGCCTCGGATCGATGACCTGTTCGATTAGTTGCAAGGTGCCAAAGTGTTCTCAAAGATTGATCTTCGGTCAGACTACCATCAGCTGAAGATTAAGGATGGTGATATCCCCAAGACAGCATTCAGGACCAGATATGGACATTATGAATTTTTTGTCATGTCTTTTGGATTGACAAACGCACCAGAAACCTTTATGGAACTTATGAATCGGGTTTTTCACGACATGTTGGATACGTCGGTTATTGTATTCATTGATGATATATTAGTTTACTCTATGGACGAGAAAACGCATGTTAAGAATCTAAACGCTGCTCTACAACGACTACGGAAGGAAAAACTCTACGTCAAATTTACAAGGTGTGAGTTTTGGCTAAAGGAAGTCGCATTTCTAGGCCATGTAGTATCCGCTGAAGGAATTAAAGTGGATCCCAGCAAGATCGAGGCTATTGTAAAGTGGGAAGCACTGAAGAGCGTTGCAGAAATTAGAAGTTTTCTGGGTCTAGCTGGATATTATCGATGATTTGTGGAAGACTATTCCCGAATTGTTGTACCTCTTACCAGTTTGACTAAGAAGGGCGAAAAGTTTGTCTGGATGGATAAATGCGAGAAGAGTTTCCAAACCTTGAAGGCTAGATTGATATCAGCTCCAATCTTGACCATCCCGATTCCAGGACAACCATTTATCTTGTACACCGATGCGTCAGGACTGGGAATAGGATGTGTACTTATGCAAGGAGAACAAGTAATTGCTTATGCCTCAAGACAATTGAAGACACATGAGAAGAACTATCCAAAACATGATTTGGAACTAGCGGCAGTAGTACATGCTGTCAAAATATGGAGACATTATCTGTACGGGGAGAAGTTTCAGATTAAATCAGACCATAAAAGTCTTACTTATCTATTTAATCAGAAGGAGATGAATATGAGACAAAGAAGATGGCTAGAACTATTGAAAGACTACGATTGTGATATCCAGTATCATCCGGGAAAAGCTAATGTAGTAGCCGACGCGTTGAGTAGAAAGGCAATGATAAAATCTCAGGGAGAGGTTAGCACAACTGTCGCAATGTGTACTACCAGAAAGGTATTCAAGCACGGTAATGAGCAGTTTGTGGTAGATGCACCAAATGGATCAGCCAACCAAGGGTTTATTCATCGGTTTTTAAATATGTTCGCCGCATTGAAGATTATACCGGATATACTCAATGAAGTAAAGACAGCTATCAAATCAGACCCTTACTTAAGAACGGTACAAGAGGACATCAAAAAAGGTAGAACTAACCCTGAGTTCACCTTGGACGAAGAAAAGATACTGAAGTACAAAGGAAGAATATGTGTACCCAAAACAGAAAGCTTGGACATTAGACACTGATTGATGAAAGAAGCCCATACCACCATCTATTCGATACATCCTGGAAGTACAAAAATGTATCATGATCTAAAGAAACTATATTGATGGAGAGGAATGAAAGTAGATATAGCTAAGTTCGTGTCTCAATGCCTAAATTGTCAGAAGGTAAAGGCTGAACGACAAAGACCGGCAGGACTGTTACAGCAGTTATCGAAACCAGCATGGAAATGGGACTGCATCACTATGGACTTCGTCACGGGATTACCATTGACTCCTCGAGTAGTTGACGCAGTTTGGGTGATTGTAGACCGCCTGACTAAAATAGCTCGCTTTATACCTATACGACCTCAGTATACACTGGAGAGGTTAGCTAAGTTGTATGTGAATAACATTGTGCGATTACACGGTGTACCTGAAAGCATTGTGTCAGATAGAGATCCATGATTTACTTCAAATTTTTGGAAAGGATTGCAAAAGGCTATGGGTACAACATTGAAGTTTAGTACTGCATTCCATCCACAGACAGATGGACAGTCAGAGCGTACAATTCAGATTCTAGAAGATATGCTTCGAGCATCTGTAATTGATTTTAAAGGATCATGGGATGAAAAGTTACCACTGATTGAGTTCGCTTATAATAATAGCTATCAGGCTACTATACAGATGTCACCCTATGAAGCATTGTATGGTAGAAAGTGTCGAACTCCTTTGTTTTGGAATGAAGTTGGGGAACGTAGTATTGTTGGACCGGAATTTATTGAAGAGACTTGTCAAGTGGTCGACATTATCAAAGAAAGAGTGAGAACAGCTCATAATCGTCAAAAGAAATATGCCGATACCCGACGCTGATACCTTGAGTTCGTTGTGGGTGATAAAGTATTCTTAAAAGTATCGCCTATGCGAGGATTGAAACGGTTCGGACAGAAAGGGAAACTAAGTCCAAGATATGTCGGGCCATATGAGATTCTAGCTAAGCGTGGGAAAGTGGCTTACCAGTTAGCACTACCACCATCTATGTCAAGTGTGCATGTCGTATTTCATATTTTCTTATTGAAGAAGTATGTCAAAGATCCAACGCACGTTCTGACCGTAGATCTACCTGATTTGACTGATGATTTGACATTTGAAGTAATACCAACTGAAATCACCAACCGAAAGGTTCAACGACTATGCAACCGAGATATCTATTATGTTAAGGTCACCTGGAGAAGTAGATACATGGAAGAAATCACATGGGAAGAAGAGAATGCTATGCGAAAGCAATACCCTCATTTACTCGACTCAGAAGGTATGTACAATTTCGATGACGAAATTTTTATAAGTAGGGGGGAGTTGTAAGACCCGTATCGAACTAACCCGGTCTTACCACCTTGAACCAGGTCTACCCATCATGGTCGAGCCAAATGGATCAAGTGTGTGAGGGAGATTATGATCCCAGGTATTAAACTGACCCAAAAACATTAAAAATAGGGGGAGGGTCGCATACCCAGCAAGGTAGGGTCGGACCCCCCTAGTATAAAAGTCAGACCCAGAGTTTTATACCGGGGGTCGGACATTTTAAGAACCAGGGGTCGACGGGATCTCCGACCCCCTCATCGACCCCTAGTCTGTCGACAGAAACCGTGATTTGGAAACTTTTTAAATTTCAATGAGATTCTTTTCTAATCTCAATGGGGCCTAATTTTGGAGTTTCTACTCTATAAATAGGACGTCCCTAAGCCTCTTTCACTCCTTTTAGAACTGTAATTGGATTGAGAGAAAGAGAAGAGAAGGAAAGTGGAGAAGAAGATCAAAGAGAAGGCTTCAGAGAAACAAGCCTAATTCTCAGGTATGGATACTATCTCCATGTAATTCTACAGACCTTAGAATAGATAGAGAAGAGGGAATGATCTAGGAGAAACCTAAATCATCTACCCATGGTTAGGTTTTCATAGAAAACCATGGGGGAAATCAGAAAAGCCATATAGGTGAGTGAACTACGGTTCTAGGCCATAGAATATGTGTGGAATGGATTGTAGAAGCAAGCCATAGGACCCTAAACACGAAGAATGGACTGTAGGAGGAAAAATTGACTAAACCCATAGGGGGTCGCACGGGGGGTCGATGGCCAATCGACCCTATCAGACCCTAATAATCGACCCCCAGTGTTCGGGAAGTCCAGACTGTGGGTGGTCGCACCCAGGGTCGATGGAACCTCCGACCCTGGCATCGACCCCCAGTTAACAGCATGCTTATTAAAGGCCGAATTAATTCTAATTAAATTCTATCGACTTGGTTAGGTCTTCTAGTGATATAACATCGATATATAGTTGATTCTTAAAGCTTGAAAGAGGACCTACGATCAAGTAAAGGTGAGGGAACAAGACCTAAACTAATTGGTTAATAATAAACTGTTTTATTCTTAAGTCCAATGCCATGAATGATTTTATACGTGTATGATTGTTATGTGCATTCAACATGTCATCCAATATTTCTATTATAACTGTTCATGCATATTTATTTATTGTTTATAACATGATGATGATGATGATGATGATAGGAATATGCACATCATGATGATGTATGTGTGTGGTTGGTGTGCTTGATGCGAGCGAGTATTAGGGGGAGGTGTCATAGGCAGGGCCTCAACACTCTAGCTCTATCTCTAACTCAAGTCTTGTCCACTGACATCGTCGTATCGCCATTACCTTAGCAGAACTATTACGTCGTAGATTATGAGGGGAGGT
Organism: Protea cynaroides; assembly: GCA_028583415.1. Classification (NCBI taxonomy): domain Eukaryota; kingdom Viridiplantae; phylum Streptophyta; class Magnoliopsida; order Proteales; family Proteaceae; genus Protea; species Protea cynaroides. The sequence continues at coordinate 73,775,364 of CM053269.1, forward strand.
GGTCTCGGACCGTGTAGTCTCTGATTCTGTCGGGGGGCCTTAGTCCTATCTCTATGGACGTATTGAGGGATGCTGAGGTGAGGCCTTGGATACACTGATTGGTATTAGGATTGGTTAGTTACGAGTCTAGTTTACAAACCCTCGCCAACAGGGGTTTACGTGTTGGTATGGGCAACGGGTACAACAATAAACGTGACCTTTGTGTGTACATTGTCCATGATTGGGTGCATGTGAGTCGACAATAAACGTTACCTTTAGGCGGCTTCACACACTCATGTATAGAGGTGCGACGTCAATAAACGTGATCTTTGGCCACCTATCATTTCTATAGCACATTGCAAACTTATTTACCAGACCAAAGATATGAATTGAGTGCATGCATATGTTTGTTGCATTGTCTTGTTTGCTCACTGAGCCATGATGTGTGCTCACCCTCTCGACGTCGAATATTTTTAATTGATGATGCAGGTACTACAGTTGCAGATTATATGAATGCTCCGGTGTATGCGCGTGTTGCTGCAATGGAAGCTGAAGACTTAGAGGATGCGCATGACCCCTCATACGAGTGCAACTCATGCTTATTCTATTAGGATTTTATTTGAATTTATAAAGGGATGTAATTGATATTTTATTTATTTATGTCTCAGTTGATACAACAATAACTTGATATTTTAATTATGATTATTACAGTTAGAATGCTCAGTTCATTTACTATAAGACTTCCGCTATTGTGTATTTATTCTGATTATGATTGAGGATGTGCATGATTTTATTTTTAATGGATACCGCCTATTAGAGATCTTGGTTGAACCGTTGGTTTATTAGCTGTTCATCACACCGTTCTGAATGGTACAGAATTGGGGTGTGACATGACGCTTGTCTGATAGTTTGCTCCACGTCATAGTATCCAAACTTGCTATCACAAGGTCCTACACAATGTTAGGGTTGTATTAGAATAGTTTTCTTAGGGTTTACGTTAGTCAAAAAACCAACTGGGTCCAAAATACTCCTCACAGAGCATACCAGTCGCAGTACCGGTCGCGGCACTATGGGGAAAGGTGCGATCGGTATGGTCGACCGGTCCCCACAGACCAGTCCCTGGGAGGTACCGGTCGCATAGGGTGCGACCGGTATGGTCGACTGGTATGTCTCCGGAAGACCATACGCTTGGTTCTCGCCTTTCGTCGGTCACCCTCTATTGATCCTAGGGTTTCTCCTACACATCCCAGGTCTGAGCATTGAGTTAGTGTTGTTTCCAACTCTATTCAAGTCCTAGTTTCGATGATCTTCAACCTAGAACTTGAATCTAGGGTTTACCGACTAAATTAGGGTTTGACGGCAAAAACAGGGTTTAGATCAATACCTTGCTTTGCATGGTATTGATCCAATCATAACTAACCATCCTAGAATACTTAATGTAGAGGAAGGTTTAAGCACTTACCGTTGACTCGCGGTAATGTGTTCTTCGTCGAACGGCAATGGCGACTCTTCCCTCTCTTTCCTAGCTTCTTCTCTTTCTTTAGACTCTTTCTCCTCTTTAGGGTTTGTGAGGATCAATGAAGGAGGTTTTAGAGGTTTAAGGGTCCTTATATAGGCTAGAGTTAGGTTTAGGAAGCCTCCTAACATTAGGAAATTTCTTCGATTTGAAATTTAAAAAGTAGGACCCGCAGAGATCCTTTTCCCGATCCATGCTGCGCAGGCCATACCGGTCGACCATCGACCGGTACCATCGGTCGATATGAATTATTTTATACTTAAATCGGTTTGTTTTCGTACATGTTTGTCATCTACTCGTCCCGTCTGGTCCAGTGATGATTGGAAGACCTGATATGACATGAATTAAAGGTTTAGATCGGGTTCATGGAGTGCAGGTCTTACACGGTATGCACTGTATCGGGTATATTTTGATACCAGTTAGTTTTCGACCAGTGTAAACTCTAAGAAACTAATTCTAATTAAACCCTAACATCGTGTAGGACCCTATGATAACGAAATTAGACGCTATGACGCAGAACAAGCTAGCAATCAGGCGTCAGGTAAGGGAATCGGACCCAAACCCTAATTAACTAATAACAATAAAACGTTGTTAATAACTATTGTTTTATGGGTTACTTTCAGTTATTATATTGTTCATGCATACTCGCTATACTAGATTGTGATTGTTAGGCATGTGATTGTTTTCGTTGGTGTGTGGAATGGGAAGGGCTTGGGGTCTGGGATCATTCCTCACACTAGCACCTTTTCGTATCGCTACTATCTTAGCATGCTTGGTATGGATAGGGTATCGGGGGGAGGACGTGGTACTGTGGTCTCCGACCTAGCCACCAAACTCAAGTCCTATCTCTATGCAGTAGGAAGCTGTGCAGGGGTAGAGCCTCCTGTAATGACATATAGGATTGGCTAGTTGCGAGCCCAGTTTGTAAGTCCTCGCCAATAGGGGCTTACGTATGGTATGGGTAGGACATCAATGGAAGTGTTGACGGTGTGTGATCCGGACACTTTGGTGGGTGTATGTGGGACGACAATGGTGTTTGATCCATTTGGAGGATTCACACACTCGTGTATAGAGGTGCGGTGGCCGCCAATCCTTTCTATAGCACATTGCAAATTTAAAATCAGACCATAATGTGAATGTTACTCATGCATGTTGCTTGTTGCATTGTCTGATTTTCTTACTGAGCTAAGTTGTGAGCTCACCCTTGTATATACATGTTTTTAGATGTTGATGTAAGTTATACTGTGGAGGACTACGTAGACACTCTAGTATATGGAGGTGTTGCTGCTTTAGAAGTGCAAGCAGGGGAGGATGAGCATGACACTTCATGCGAGTGCCCTTTCTACGTGTACCTCTATGATGGTTACTTTATTTTATTTTATTTCAGTTGGATTCATAAATTGTGTAAAGATATTTTATTTATGTTTTGGTGTGGGGAATAATTGGTTACTTTACTTACAATGTAGAACTCAGTTCATTTAATTTAAGACTTTCGCTGTATTTATTTATATTCTGATTATGGTTATGTGCAATGGTTTGTATTAGTGGATACGGTCTTATTGAGATCCTGGTGTGAACCGTTAGTTTAGTGGCGGTTCACTCACACTTCTGGTTCAGTCGGAATTAGGGTGTGACACTAAATGCCTTGTGACATGGTATAAATCACATCCTATAAGGCATTTCTTAGAAAAATAGCTTTTAACTCGTTACAACACAAAAATCACAACCTTTGTGGAGTTTGTTATTGTTACGAAAATCACTATCAAAATAAATAAATATGTTATGCATAGATACATTGGCGTCGGTCTGTACACGTCAATAAAGATGGGGTTCTAGACTTATAGTGCCATTCTAAATACACTATCAGTAAAAGTGCAGTCACTATGACTAGTGACGTTCAGTTCATAAACTATAAATGTTAAGTATATAAAAAAACAATGCAATAATTTTAAACATCACCATAACCTTAAACAGAATCAATTCGGTTCAATCCAGTTCAAGGTCAAACAATATCGAACCTAATCATAATGGTCAAACCCTAGATCGATGATCAGATTGATCAATGGTCAATAGATCCTTAAAAACTGAATGGACCAAAAACCTAAGTCAAAGGGTCAGATCTGGGGCTATCCAGTTTAAAGAACTTGTTTGATTGTCACGAAATGGCTTAGACGAAAATCCTGGGTCAAATCTTTGGGTTGACCAGGCAACTTGGGTCGGGTCAACCCATTGGAAGTTGGGGTGGGTTGTCGGGTTAACTTGCTCAAGGTCTAGTCTGATTACTAAATCAATTCGGTTTAGTTTTCTGGATCGATCCGAACCGAAAGACCCATTACCTTATATGACGGTTTTTTTTAAAACCTTAAATGGTCTATGAAAAGATCATTATAATCAAATTTCAAAACACTGCCACCTGTGTACAAACATTACAAAAATGTAATGTTTGAAATGTAAACTCTCTCAAGAGTTATGCCGAGATCCGACAACTCCCCAGGGATAGTCACAACCACCAGAAATGTCGGCCTACTGCGGTAGCCGGCACATGGCTAGGGTGGCCAGCCTGCTATCCAATTGATCGGCTGGCTGGCTACTTGTTAGTTGCTGCCTGCGCGCTTGCGGGAAGGCTACTTGCTCACTTACGAGCCTGTAGGCTCAAGCAATTGCCATGGTATGCCCCTTGCTGGTGGCCTACAACGGTTGCGTGCTTGCTGGCCTATTGGCTATGGGCTCGCACAACTGCCTCGGGCTGCCCCTTGTGGGTGGTCTACAGTTTGCTGCACCAGTGCACGGCTGTGTGTTGGCTGCCTATTTTCAGGCTGGCTTGCACACATCTCTGCACGCAACTGGCCAAAGGCTAGCTTGTCATGGCCAGCCAGAAACTTTTTTCTTTTTTCTTTCTTTGATGCTCAACAGTATCACTTCAGGTGGATGGCCAGTGGAAACACCGCTCTGATACCAACAAATGTAAGAAACCACCCAATCTATAGGCACAACATTATGCAGAAAAGTAATTCGACACACCTCCAGTGTAGGGATCTATTCCTACCATTGTTGTCCAACCAAAGATGTGTGTTCTTCCTCTGTATGTGAAGTTCCCCCAGGCGCCGCCAAGAACTAGAATTAGGTTTCTGTGCAACTAAGGGTATCAAAGTTGGGCCAAAACAGATTGGCTGGAACAAAACGCACCAATTTAGCTTGTCATCAAACTGGACCGAAATGTTATTGGTCATGTTTAGGGTTGCTTTGTTTCATACTCTGCCGGTTTAACTACTGTCCAGGATGCCTGATAAGAGCTCCAAAAAATCGGCCCTAATTTTCCTGAACCTGATAATGGCCTGAACCAACCCGATTTATACCAAATAGTAAGACTCTAGCTTTTTTTTTTTTTTCTTCAATCTTTATTTCCTATTGGGCTTTCAATTGGGTCCCGACCGAACCAAACTGATAACAATCTAATAAGCCAAGCCCGATAAGAAATAGAATGAAAAATAAAACAATCTTAAAATGTTGCTCAAGCCTAGAAGGCATAGGAGAAACCCTAGAAGCCATAATGGGTGACCGACGGGAGACGAACACCAAGTTGGTGGTCATCCGGAGGCATACCGGTTGCACCATATGCGACCGGTTCAACGACTGGTACCTCTAGGGAGCTGGTCATGAAGGGATCGGTCGACCATACAGGTCGTACCATTCCCTACAGGGCAGCGATTGGTACCTGCGATCGATATGCACTGTATCGGGTATATTTTGATACCAGTTGGTTTTCGACCAACGAAAACTCTAAGAAACTAATTCTAATTAAACCCTAACATCATGTAGGACTGTGATAGCGAGATTGAACGTTGTGACATGGAACAAGCTAACAATCAGGCGTTAGGTAAGAGAATCAGACCCAAACCCTAATTAACTAATAACAGTAAAACGTTGTTAATAACTATTATTCTATGGGGTGTTTCTTGTGCATATTCACATGTCATCTTTACTTTCAATTATTATATTATTCATGCATACTCACTATGCTAGGTTGTGATTGTTAGGCATATGATTGTTTTCGTTGGTGTGTGGAATAGGAAGGGCCTGGGGTCTGGGATCATTCCTCACACTAGCACCTTTTCGTATCATTATTATCTTAGCATGCTTGGTGTGGGTAGGGTATCAGGGGGAGGATGTGGTACTGTGGTCTCCGGCCTGGCCACCAGACTCGAGCCCTATCTCTATGCCATAGGAAGCTGTGCTGGGGTAGGACCTACTGTGATGACATATAGGAGACATATAGGATTGGTTAGTTGCGAGTTCAGTTTGTAAGCCCTCGCTAATAGGGATTTACGTGTTGGTATGGGTAGGGCATCATAGGAAGTGTTGGCGGTGTGTGATCCAGACACTTTAGCTCTATCTCTATTCCATGGTGGGTGCATGTGGGACGACAATGGTGTTTGATCCATTGGACGGATTCACACACTCGTGTATAGAGATGCGGTGGCCGCCAATCCTTTCTATAGCACATTGCAAACTTAAAACCAGACCATAATATGAATGTTACTCATGCATGTTGTTTGTTGCATTGTCTGATTTTCTTACTGAACTAATTTGTGAACTCACCCTTGTATATATACATGTTTTTAAATATTGATGTAGGTTATACTATGGAGGACTACGTAGACGCTCCAGTATATGGAGGTATTGCTGCTTTAGAAGTATAAGCAGGAGAGGATGAGTATGACGCTTCATGCCAGTGCTCTTTCTGCGTATACCTCTAGAATGGTTTATTTTATTTTATTTTATTTCAGTTGGATTCATAAATTGTGTAAAGATATTTTATTTATGTTTTGGTGTGGGGAATAATTGGTTACTATACTTACAATGTAGAACTCAGTTTATTTAATTTAAGACTTCCGCTGTATTTATTTATATTCTGATTATGGTTATATGCAATGGTTTGTATTAGTGAATACGGTCTTATTGAGATCCTGGTGTGAACCGTTGATTTAGTAGTGGTTCACTCACACTTCTGGTTCAGTCGAAATTAGGGTGTGACACTAAATGCCTTGTGACATGGTATATATCACATCCTATAAGGCATTTCTTAGAGAAATAGCTTTTAACTCGTTATAACACAAAAATCACAACCTTTGTGGAGTTTGTTATTGTCACGAAAAGCACTAACAAAACAAATAAATATGCTATGCATAGATACATTGGCGTCGGTATGTACACATCAATAAAAATGGGTTTCTAAACTTATAGTGCCATTCTAAATACACTCTCAGTAAAAGTGCAGTCACTATGACCAGTGACGTTCAGTTCATAAACTATAAATGTTAAGTACATAAAAAAAACAATGCAATAATTTTAAACATCACCATAACCTTAAACAGAATCAATTCGGTTCAATCCAGTTCAAGGTCAAACAATATCGAACCTAATCATAATGGTCAAACCCTAGATCGATGATCGGCAATCAATGGTCAATAGATCCTTAAAAACTAAATGGACCAAAAACCTGGGTCAAAGGGTCAGATCTGGGGCTATCCAGTTTAAAGAACTTGTTTGATTGCCGCAAAATGGCTTAGACGAAAATCCCAGGTCAAATCTTTGGGTTGACCAGGCCAAATTTTGGGTCGGGTCAACCCATTTGAAGTTGGGGTGGGTTGCCGGGTCAACCTGCTCAAGGTCTAGTCTGATTACTACATCGATTCGGTTTGGTTTTCTGGACTAATCCTAACCGAAAGACCCACTACCTTATATGATAGTTGGTTTTTTTAAAAACCTTAAATGGTCTATGAAAAGATCATTATAATCAAATTTCAGAACACTGCCACCTATGTACAAACATTACAAAAATGTAATATTTGAAACGTAAACTCTCTCAAGAGTTATGCCAAGATTCGGCAACTCCCCAGGGATAGTCACTACCACCAAAATTGTCGGCCTGCTGCGGCAGCCGGCACATGGCTAGCGTGGCCAGCCTGCTGTCCAATTGGTCGGCTGGCTGGCTACTTGTTAGTTGCTGCTTGTGGGCTTGCGGGAAGGCTACTTGCTCACTTACGAGCCTGTAGGCTCAAGCAGTTGCCGTGGTATGCCCCTTGCTGGTGGCCTACAACAGTTGCATGCTTGCTGGCCTATTGGCTATGGGCTCGCACAACTGCCTCGGGCTGCCCCTTGTGGTTGTCTACAGTTTGCTGCAAGAGTGCACGGCTGTGTGTTGGCTGCCCATTTTCGGGCTGGCTTGCACATAGCTCTGCACGCAACTGGTCAAAGGCTAGCTTGTCATGGCCAGCCATAAACTTTTTTCTTTTTTTCTTTCTTTGATGCTCAACAGCATCACTTCAGGTGGATGGTCGGTGGGAACACCGCTCTGATTCCAACAAATGTAAGAAACCACCCATTCTATAGGCACAACATTGTGTGGAAAAGTAATTCGACACACCTCCAGTGTAGGGACCTATTCCTACCATTGCTGTCCAACCAAAGATGTGTGTTCTTCTTTTATATGAGAAGTTCCCCCAAGCGCCGCCAAGAACTAGAATTAGGTTTCTGTGCAACCAAGGGTATCAAAGTTGGGCCTAAACAGATTGGCCGGAGCAAAACGCAACAATTTAGCCCGTCATCAAATTGGACCGAAATGTTATTGGTCATGTTTAGGGTTGCTTTGTTTCATACTCTGCTAGTTTAACTACTATCCAAGATGCCTGATAAGAGCTCCAAAAAATCGGCCATAATTTTCCTGAACTTGATAATGGCCTGAACCAAACCGATTTATACCAAATAGTAAGACTCTAGCTTCTTTTTTTTTTCTTCTTCAATTTTTATTTCCTATTGGGTTTCCAACTGGGTCCAGACCGAACCAAATTGATAACAATTTGATAAGCCAAGCCCGATAAGAAACCAAAACTGGACCAACCCGGTTGTTACTGTTCACAATGCAACTCGTCCTGCCCAAACCTCTTATCAGACATGTTTCGGGTTGATTCTATAAAACCCAACATAGACTTGGCCCAAACCGTCCCATTAACACCTTAATGTACAACCGTCAGTTTATCAGAAAAGAGCTCAATAGAAAACTCTAATTTTGTGTAAGTGGTGCACAACACCATATTCTAATGAAATTAAAAACCAACCTTGTTTTCATCTGTTAAAAATCAAGGGTTGATCTTAGTGCCACATGTCGGATATAATTCTATACTAATTATAACTCACTCTACTGGATAAGTTACATAATCAATGTGGTGAGGTGGCATGTGGGCCATCCCATTCACACTTTTGTCATGCACAATTATATAAGGGCCCTCTCCCTATTAAAAAATGACAATATACTTAAAAGTTGAGGATCACAACTCCCACCAAGAAAAGTAAAATTTGAAATTTGAAAGTACTTAATTTGCTAATTCCTAATTATAAATATAAGTGTACGATAGAGCTAGCGGATGCAACTTATTTAGGTGCAAACCAGGATACTTATCTCTAGAAGCACTCAAGAAATCAGACCTTTCCAGCAAGGATTTCTCCATCGTCAGGGACTCAAGAACACCAATATCTAGAGCTTTTCTAGGGAACGTTTGGTACGGCCAGTGTAATCTTTCACGCACTAAGCTACGTAACCTTCCTTGAATTTATATTGGAATCAGTGACAGCGTCTAGGGGCAACCAATCAAATGCAAGGATGGTAATGTACCACGTTGGTTTGTGCTTTAAATTACCAAAGTGATCAACCCAAGTACATAGTAACTAATAAATATTATCAAAGGAAATAAAAGATAATGATAGTGATCAACCCATGCATATATTGGAAGGGAATTAGGTAGGACCTTGTAGGTGAAAAAGAGGGAGTGGTTGAGTTTTTCTTGAATCAAACTTCATAGTAAATTTTAGTAAAAAATTCTTACCAAAAAAAATAATAATAAAAAATGTTACACCAAATGGCAAACTCACTTTTTTTATGCAATTTTTTTGACTTTCAAATTTTTCAATGAAATTACACAGGCCCTATATATTTTGTTGTAAAATTTTTCATCTAAATGATATTTTAGTTGAAAACTATCCTCTATTATGATTCCTTTTATTTTCATGTAAAATGGTGTAAAAGAAAAAAAATTTCCTATAAAAGAGGATTTTCCATTGTTTATTTTGATGTAATATTGCAAAGAATGCATTAAAAAACGTAAAAATATTTTATATAGAGGAAAATTTTCATGTAATTTTACAACGAAACAAACATGGCCTATGTAAAAATTTCTTATTTTTTCAATATCTTTCTTTGCATTTTAGGTTAAAATAAAAAATAAAAAATCATATTTTAATAGAAAAGTTTTACATGAAAACAAATGAAACCTTTCCCACCTTTTGAAGTATAAAGGAAAGGAATTAGGGTAGGACCTTGTAGGTGAAAAATGAGGAGAAATATCCTCTACTACACTCCTACGAGCAGAGGCGATCCTAAGCATTGGGAGGACATCGGTCGTATGTCCCGATACCTTCTTGATGCTCAGGATCAAGTGTGCTCCACAGGAGTGCAGCAGATGATTCCAGTCCAAAAAAAGAAGGTTTTGTTGAGTTTTTCCTTGAATCAAATTTGATAGTAAATTTTAGCAAAAAAATGTTATTGGCAAAGTCATTTTTTTTACACAATTTTTTTGATGTTCAAACTTTTCAATAAAGTTATATAGGCTCAGTTGTTTGGTTGAAATTTTGTTCATGCAAATGATATATTTGAAAATTGTCCTTTATTATGACTCCGTTTGTTTCCATGTAAAATGAGGGGGGGAGGGGGGGAGGGGGGGAATCTCCTATAAAATAGGACTTTCCATTGTTTGCTTTGACATAAAATGCAAAGAAATGCATTAAAAAAGTAAGAATATTTTACATAAAGGAAAATTTTCATGTAAAATATTATTTGTATGGAAAATTTTCTGTTTGTTATGATCGTAAAATTTTATGTGTAACATTTAATGTGTAAAAAAAAAAATTCAATGTTTATTTCCAACAGGTAAAATATAGTGATTTTTAAAGGGGATGGAAAATGAACTTCATCTTTCTTTTACCTATTTGAAAACAAATATTGAATTTTTTTATATAGAAAATATTACACGTAAAATTTTACTACAAAACAACAGAGCTTTATATAAAAATTTCATATTTTTTCAGTATCTTTTTTTTTTTTCTTTTTTTGCATTTTAGGTTAAAAACCAACAATAGAAAATTTTTAAATTTTTTTTTCCCACCATTTAAACTAAAACAAATGAAATCATTAGAAAAATACAGAGACTGATGCACAGATGATGATACACTACCTTAATTACAATCACCAGAACCACATACATTATTAGTGGATTCACCCCCACAAAAGGAAAAAGTGTAGGGAAAGTTTAGGGGGTGGGAAGGAGTCTAATGCGCCACTTTGGCCTCATCGTCTGTATTTATATAAGAAGAAGACATAGTGGAGGAAGAACAACTGCCTTTCCCTGGCCCACAACCATGCAGATAAGTCACATAGAAATAAAAGGAAATGAAAGGAAGCTGTCTATGCCTATGTTTAAAAGGTCATTCATATTAATAAAATAATTAATTAGGATCATCAAGGACATTTTTGAGAATAGAGGCTACAATTAAATATAAAATAAAAAATGTCACTAATGATAATAAGGGATAATTATTAATAAGATGCAGTCCTAAGAGGAATAGGGGTAGGTATTGGGAAGAATTTCCTCAAAAGCATTTTAAATACTACTATTCTTTTAATGGCCCACTAAGAAGTATTATACCTTTATTGTAAAGTCCTTAGTCTTTACTTACTACTTCATGAATAAAATATGGAATGAGATATCATATATAATAATATTAAAACAGGATCAGAGATCTGTCAGGTTCAAAATTGATACGATTTGATCAATCTGATACCGATTACTTGAACCATAGTTGATATGGCAACTTAAAAGGCCGGGTCAGTTTGAGCCACTCTGATGACCAGAGATTAAAGCCCAGCCCAAAAGCCCTTATTATAGGTTGTATTGGGAAGTTACATTGCCCACAAAAAATTCAAGTGACATGTGATTCGAGATAGGACTTGCCAACAGGCCCAAGACATACATAAAAAGTTAAAAACAATGAATTGCTTGATAATCCATTTGGGCCTAGCCCCAGCCCATCACAGAGACCAGGCCTACTAAGATCTGAACAAGTACTCTGGAAATAAAATTTCTAAGTTAACAGATTGTCGTTGCATGTCTTGGGGTTTGGATCCTCTCCTTTCGTTGGAGAGACTTCAACCACTGGAGTTAGATCCTTTGTGAGTATAATCATACATCGGTAGACGTATCAGATGAACTCCAGTCATTGAATCTCGATGGTAGAGACTGGAAAACAAGAGACGACCTATTTGTAAATATGTCCTAGGAAAATATATTCTAATCTAGGAACCCACTCGGGAACTAATGGAGCAACTTTTTTTTTTTTTTTTTTTTCCTTTTTTACTAACCCTAAAAAGTTAATTGGTTCCACGAAGAAAAAAAAAAGTTAATTAATTGGAATCTGATGCTTACCTAATTGTGTTTTAAGATAACTTAAGAATGATGAGCTCCTATAATAGCCTCATAATTTTGTACTTTAGATTCGGTTGTTCTATAAGTTAGGGTTATATAATACCCATGCTTCATGATTGGAAAAACGAGCACCATGGAAATATATGCTGCATAGCCAACGAAAGATGATGTTGGGCTGACCAAAATAGGGACTAAATATTTTTCGAGAGATCTTCTAAATCACTGGTATGACTATCAAAATCATGAGCATCAGGATCTAACAGGATTGAGGATGAGTTTACAGTTTACCTAACAAAATGAAAATGTTTTACAAGTTATAATAGTCATTTCATTAAACAAAATTTGAGAATTTGTGATGGTGAAACAGAACCCAACACTTTTTATTTGATCCATTGACTGCCTGTAAATTGTAAATTGAAATATAAATGAAGAAATTAATCCGTGTATTAACTTCAAAGGCTAACTGAAATTATTAATAATTTTCTTCTTAAAAAAAAAAAAAAAAAAGGAAATATAGGTTGGAAAAATTGTTAAAATTTTTATATATGATCATTTGGTCTAGTGTTATGATTCTTGCTTAGGGTGCAAGAGGTCCCGAGTTCAATTCTCCAAATGGCCCTTTCTATATTTAGAAAGGTATTATATATTTTATATATTTTCTATGTCAATTTATTTAACTTGTTGAACAAGAAAAAAATTCTTATAATATTTCTTGGTTATTTATTTCTTATTCATTTATTAATTATTTTTCTTTTTTCACTATTTTTGGGATACATACCATTATTTACTGAAGGATTCTTTTAAAAAAAAATAAATCTAAGGTTTTGATTTGTTGCAAGGGGAATTAAATGAAAAGGAAATGGAGTGAAATTTTTAATCTTTAAAAAGAAAATTTTGTAATCATTATAGACTATCTCATCAGACAACTATCTAACTATCTCTAAATCATTCCATAATGATTTTTTTTTTGGTAAAAATCATTCCATATTTAGTTATAAATTTACACTTACCTTTGCATTCAAATCCCTCCACTTACAAATTCAAACTTTTGAGATGGAAACTTAACTTGATATCAAAACTCCAGTTCACTTTTTACAGTCACCTAAAACAGAAACCACATGCCACACGTGTACTGCCATCCAGAAGAATGGCAACACGTGAAGAAAAATGTTGGGAATAGTCCAGTCCCACATTGCTTAGAGAATAGAACCTTAGGTACCTTATATAAATGAGAGTTTCTTCACCTACAATTTTGAACTTTTGAGATGAAAGCTTAATAAATCCAGACCAATTTCATGGATTCAAATTGGAATATGTAGGGATCATTTCCAATTCCTTTAACCTTGATGTGATTACAATCCTAGATCAAAAAAATTCCCATATCCCCTTTAGACAACAAACTGACTCTTTGGTTTAACTTCAAATTGTAATTTGTTTATTAATTTTTAACACTTTTTTCTTGAATATATTGCTTGTAAGAGAATGCAAAAACTTTAATGGTTGCTCATGTGAACCCAGAAGCAGACGGATGCTGGACAGTCCTAGCCTCCTAGGCTTGTTTGATAGGGGCCAAGCCAACCTTGCAGTCAGTCTTTCAGATGAAACCCGGATATTATCCAAGCTCAGTCCACATTAGGTGGGAGGATCACCCAAATTATATCCTGCCTTCTAACCATCATTGTCTATTTATGCTCTAAGATCATCCCATTTGAATGTCAACCTGCGCTTTTGTCTTGTTTTCTGGGAACTTCAGCACTTCCAGATATGTTATGAAAATCCCATTCAACTAAACTGTGCCAAAAAGATCCAACTATACCATTCAACTGAAATATTTCATAACAGACAACAAGCAAGCAATGATGCTGATTGATCCATTTGGAGCTCCATGGTTGGACCATCTGGCCCTAACAGGCTCTGAAAATTTCTGAAAAGCACATATCTTACATGGAGTTCAATGGATGCAAGAAAGAGCTACAAACACAGGTGCAAGGGACAGTATCTCCAGGTGTGGCTTGTTAGTAGCATGTATTCAGGGCTTGTTTGATTACAAAATACTTCTGTGGAAAGGAAGGCAGGAAATTGTGTGTGTGTGTGGATTGTGGAATAAACTCAAAAGGCAATTTCCAAAGATAAAACTAGTAGTCTACCAACAACAGCAACTAAACATGCAAGTTTACACCCCAATAGTATCAGTACTCTTCATTAATCACACAATTCTGCATCCAAATGCTAGGATAAAGCCGATGACTTGACTGAAAGAAACGACACTGTAATTGTTAGAAATAGTATGACTCCAGTAAGGCCTACTGATACAGGCAGTGAAAACAATGATTTTTTATGTTTTTTTTATTATGATCATTAAGCTTCAAAGCTCGTATGCTGACTACGAACAGGCTTCCTTTGCCAAACCTTTTCAATCACTTGACAACATGCTCTGACATTGAATGGGCACCAGTGCCTATATCCATCAATTTATCCCATCCATCTTTTTACACACATAAACATAATGAGAATCTGGATCTTCCAAAACAAAACTTGCTGGAAGGAGGCCCTTCTCCGTCAAAGGAACAGGCTCAAGGAATGATTTTGACGAAGAGCTACAACCTGTTGGCTTTTGGAACCCTGGTCTGGCTGTAAAAACATATTTAGCAGGAACAAATTCAGATATGTGCTTGTCAAGGAATTGAAGTCTCCAGCTGGTTCTAATCGTCTTTTAATTAACTGAAAAAAAATTCTCCAGCTGGCTATATGTGTGTGTGTGTCTATATATATATATATATATATATATATATATATATATATATATATATATATATAGAGAGAGAGAGAGAGAGAGAGAGAGAGAGAGAGAGAGAGAGAGAGACTTACAAATAATGTATAATGCAATTTCCCAATTGTATAACGTTCGGTTCAAATGAGGAATCCTAACCGATGGATCCCCATATGTTATCTGCAAATAGCTACACAATTTGTTGAGTTTGCAGAACATTGAATGAAAAGCACAAAGCAAAAGAAAAAATTAATCAATTTCAAGTCCTACCAACATATAGACCCCTCCAGGTCTAAGAAGCCTGCAATTGAGATGAGCACCAATAAATAAGGTGAACAGGTACAGGTAAAAAGTAAAAATTTTCTTTCCCCTATTAATACCAATAAGAAAATCTATGGGGAAATGGATAAAATCATATAATACATCAGTATTTACAAGTCAGCTCCTGAGGTGATGAAGCATAAACCTGCTCACTTCTCCAAGCATTTGGGAAGAACTGATCGGAGCACTGGTACCGCACTAGATACAAAGAATAAATAAGAAGTTAGAAAATTCCTAAGGAAAACCAGAGGAATCATGACAACATTTGAAGAAGGTGTCTTACCATCAATGAATCAAGAGTTCCTAAATGGCAGATCAACAAAACCAAGCAAGTGAATTAAGCATCAGAAACATCAAAAGACAAGTGCCAGCTTATAACCAATCGATACAGTAGGAAATTTTCTAACTTTAGAGGAAAAGCATTGACAAGTATGGGTGAGATCAAGAACCTTTATCGATGACACCATCAAATGATTCATCCGGAAAGAAACTCATATCTCTGACATCCATTTGCATGTCTATTGAGATAGATAAGGGAAACTCAAGTGAAACAATATCATTCAGATCACCAAATAAATGAAAACACAGATACGTACATACCATATAAAAATTCTCATGTTATTTCTCTGATTAGGATACATTTTAGCTGAGGTGTGTATTCATACTTCCTTCGCATCATGTCAATGGCCACCGAAGAAATGTCAATGTTCATTATGTCTTCGTAACCATCATAGACCATCTCCTCTGACATAACTGCGAAACAGAATTTCAAACAATAAACAAAAAAAACAGCAAATTGAACTAAACATATTATAGTCCAGATTGGGGGATAAGAAATTCAGATATTTTCAGTTGGCCAACATAAACACACATTGGATATATGAAGAAGGAAAAGATTCTGCAGTGATAAAGGATCTTGATGAAATCAGATAAATTTTGGCAACTATAGGGTTATCAAGGTCTAAAAAGAGGGTATGTAAGAAAAATTCGTCCCGAAAAGAAATACAGCCTGCAGGATACAAAAATTAGCTAGGGAATTCAGGGAACTAGACTAGGGATGGAATTGGTAAAAGAGGCTTCAAAAAGTGATGCAGCTGGTAGTTTGGCATTTTTATGATGGTTGTGGTAAAAAAAAATGATTCTCCTAGTTTGCCACAAGAAGAAAAAACCTGACTTACAGCTAGCCATGGGCTATGGAAGCTAGAAGGGCCGGATTGATGAAATGGGTTTGACAACGGTTTTTTTTTTTTTTTTTTTGGGGGGGGGGGGGGGGGGGATTGGGGGGTTGGGGGTGGAGGTTAGTACTGAGATAAGGTTTAGGCAATCACACTCCACAATTTGCTTGAAAAATTTTAAGTTCGCACAGTTTTTAGAAGAGGAAAGCTCACATTTATAAAGACCACTCTTTGCTTTCCCAATCATACAAGAACCTTAGTGATTTAAAAGACTATAAGGCTACTATTTCTATCATTATGAGTCCAATAAAGGAC
The DNA here is from genome assembly GCA_028583415.1 of Protea cynaroides. Classification (NCBI taxonomy): domain Eukaryota; kingdom Viridiplantae; phylum Streptophyta; class Magnoliopsida; order Proteales; family Proteaceae; genus Protea; species Protea cynaroides. The sequence continues at coordinate 73,791,975 of CM053269.1, forward strand.
CATGCCACTAACTATGACCAATAATGACCCAGTTATCAAAAAGGAGCTTGACTGATTGATGTAGATAGATTCCAACACAAGTATTCATGTTTGGAACAAGCCCAAAACCTAGTCTAACGAGTTAATAAGTAGCCTATTGGGTTATATGGGTTATGGGCTAGGATTTGTTATGTTTTCTTTTGTATTGGGCCTCTTTTGAAAGCCCAAATAAAGGTGATAAGTGGTCCATACGAATTTACACGTTTAAGAATCTTTAGTGAAGTCTAAGAGTCATTTTCAAAGTCTAGGAGTCATTAGTAGAGTTTACTTTCCTAAGTGAATTAATATAGTGAGTTTTACTTTCCAAGGCAGCATTAATTAATGTTTTTATTTTCAAAGTCTTTTTTTTTTCGGTAGGTAGTGGCCCCAAGGAGAGTAGAGCTCATGACCTCTATTTTCAAAGTCTTGTTAGTAGTTCCCTAAGTCTTGGAAATAGTTTTCAATGTCTAGAAATTATTTTCTATGTCTTGTTTTTGTTTCCTAGGTCTAGGGTTTATTATCAATGTATGGATTTTAGTTTCTAGGTGTTAAGAATTCCATTTAGTTTTGGAATTCCAATAGTCCATTTAATTTAAGTTGATGTAACCAATGGGCTATTAAGACTTCTATTTCCCTATATAATGGAATTATGGGTTGCTATTACAGTATCTAGAACTTTGTGAAAATTTTCTCTTTGAGATTTACTTATTAGAATAAAGTTTGCTTGTGAGAAACAAGTATGCCTAGGTGGGACTCCTATGGCTGGGCAACTAGTGGGACTCTAGTCTGTCATCTATCTATCTTTATCTTCATATTTTCAACTATCTCAACATCATCGCAATTATTCTCTACTAGTCTTCAATTCATCATGTATGGACAGACCAACCAACAATAACAACAAAGCCTTATCTCAACTAAATGGGATAGGCTACATGGATTATTGTCCTCCAATCTGCTCTATTCCATGTCATACTTAAAGCAAGGCCTAAATTATGCATGTTTTTCCTCACCACCTCCCTTAGAGTATTCTTAAGTCTGCCCCAGCTCTTTTAGATCCTTCAATCTAAATCAAATCACTCTTAAGTACTGGAGCATCTAACGGCCTCCGTTGAACATGCTCGTACCATCTCAAATGACTTTCTCGTAACGTATCATATATCAACGCTATTCCCAAATCAGCTCTAACACGATCATTCTTAACTTATCCTTCCTAGTTTTGCCACACATTCATCTCAACGTCCTGATCTCAGCTACACTAAGTTTATCTATATGATGCTTCTTAACTGGACAAACCAACCAACATCACTCCAAATTATTGTAGAATTTCCACTGCCTTTATTATTCTATAAACTAACAAAAGTAATAAATAGACATTTCCAGCCCTCAAATCAGTGATAATTTGTAATCAAAAGAAACCAACAAAAATTCCTTATATGTGCAGACCCCACTTACAACTTAACTTCCCAAGTTAACCCTGCATCATTATTTGTAGTTCCAAATGAAAACATTAGCCTTTGAATTAGGCAACTCCATTCTTTGATCAAATTTTAAGGCTCTCCATGATCCCATTTCCCATCATGTAGTCTGCAAACTTCTGGAAAAAAAAAAAAAACTTTCCCTGTTCTTGTTCTATTGTTGATTATCTGTTACATATAAATTTTGTAATGTGAAAAAAAAATCCTAATACAAACACTTCCCAAATAAAAGCTATTTTTGATTAAATGAGCTGCCACCGTCCATTTAGGTATTCTTTTGATTAGGGAGGTCCTTTACCAATTGTCAATCCTCACAGCTTCAAAGAAGATAGACTAGATTTGCAGTGTAGTTCTCCAAAGAGCCAATGATGCAAAAGGGTTAAGACATCTCAAATTAACAAGCCCTTTTTGCTACAGGATCTTAATTCAGTCCAATACAAAATTCTGCAGAGAAAAATAATAGGAATAATTACTTATCTTGAAATCTATCCGTCAGAAACTGATGAAACTTGGGTTGAATGGTCTTTATAACAATTATGAACAACCCTTCAAAGTTGAAGAAGATCAAAACAAAGTTGAGGAAGTTATGGGGCCCACAAGTAGGCTGGACCTGGTAGCGCCTGGCTCTGGACAGCTTCGCTGTAATTTTGTGATTTGATTTTAATTCAGCCAAAGAAATTGATGCAGTAGCAGTGTCATGGATGGATCGACACGAGCCAATTTGGCTACCCAAGCCAAACCTGAACCGGCTCAAACCCAAACCAACCTTTTGGTCTGGAAAGGGTTGGTAGATGAGTTTTAATTTATAGGTTTCCTTATTTACTATTTCTATTTTATGCCATAGGGATTAGATTTGATTTCATAAAGATGTTATTTACTTTCTAAGTTTACTTCAAATTAGTTTAGGAAAGTTCTACCTCTAAATAGAATATGTATTAGGTTTTATTTTCAGAATTGGAAGATTTGAATGAAAGGAAGAATTGAGTTTTGGTAGTGAGCCTGCGGCAGAATTGTGTGAAGCTCTCTCTCTCTCTCTCTGCGAATCAGAATAGGCCCTTTCCTTGGCCTGTTCCTCCCTTTTTCCTTTCCTGCTCCTTCTCTTCTTCTTTCTTCTTGGCCTCCCCTGTTCTGGGCTGTAAACCCAGTCCCACAGAAACCCATCGATCTCCCTCACTTCTTCTCCTTTTCTAGTGAAACTCTGGGTGACTGTTCCCTGGTCCTAGGCGACTCTAACCCTAGGAGATTACTTGCAGAAGCCATTTAAACTAAGAGAATCAAACCTCAAAATCAGACCTGCAACTCCCATGTCCGCTAGATCTGTTTCATGTGGTTTGCATATACTTAATGGTTGATTATCAGCACTGATATTAGGTGGGTTCAGTAGAGTTAAGTGTTACGACTTGTTTCCCGAAGATAGAAGTCAATCGGTGACCTGTGGAGAGAGTTCTCTCTTCATGAACGAGTTTAGGTTACCGTCCCTCTGTTTTTAGCTAGAGGTTGAAGACAACCTCAAAAGCCACGATTAGTTTCATTAGCCTTTATTGTTTCTTTCCAATATTGTCCCTTCTTTATAAAATAATTCTGTTTTGTCCCATTTTATCTCTTATTCCAAGTTTATCCTTGTTTCCTTATTAGTTCTAAGGCTTGTTTGGTTTGTTAAGAAATTGCAAACTTCTGTTTTTACAATTCTGCCACTGTTTGTTGAACCAAGCTTCCATGTTATTTGGTTGGGCCCATTAGAGGATTAATTAGGGTTTTCTCAACCCGGATCCCGCATCAGAAATTGATGAGGCTTCTAGAAACAGTGTCGCCAGCCAAGGGATAGCAGATCGAGATCAAAGAAAACACAAGAATTGCAAGGAAAAGAACAAGAGGTTGAGTCTCACAACCACGTGAGGCTCAACCAGAAATTAATTGATTCTCAATTTTTCTGGAAAAGCTCTAAGAGCTACCGCCAACTTCTACTCCTCTTATTTATAATGAGAATCCTTACAATTAAAATAGGAAAGAGAGAAAACTAAAAATTAAACCTCCTTATAACATAGGAAGGTTTTAATACAATGAAAAGAAAACTTTCTAAATCTGAAAATAGGAAAGTAAACCTTGGTCTCCAAGTAATTGAAACCTACTATCAATCTATCCTAAATATTAGGAAACAAACTAAACAATGAAATTAGGAAACTAACTTTTAGGAAAGAAATAACAAAAGAGTGAAAAAATCTTTCAAAAAAATCTGCTGGTATTGTTCACGTGAACAATACCACGTGAAGAGTGTTGACCATGTGGGCTGGTTGCCTTCTTGGACTGCATCAACTCCCCCCACTTAAAATGAACTCGTCCACGAGTTCGATAATGATGAAGAATGATTTCAGTGGGTTTAGTAGGCAATGTCTTCTGATTTAAAATTTTAGTTGTGCTTGCAATGTTGGAAGAAAATCCATCACTTTGGGTCCACTTTCTTCAAGATATTTAGACGGTATCACAAAGTCAATATGCTCAACATCTTGAGGAAAGTCAAGTAGAATCGTGGTATTCATGGGGACTATCGTGTTCAATTCTTCATCTTCCGCAATTGTCTCTATAATACCGTGGTCTTCATCAGAACTGTGGTCACCTTTGTCAATCCCTGGAGCTTTAGCAAAAGCATCAAAATTATCCACATCTACTTTTGGGGCAATCAAAACCATACTACTGATTATATGGATTCCATATGAATCCTCACCATCATCCATGACATCCGTATTAGGAACAGAAGTGTCATCACTTTGTGGCTCACATACCTGTGTATCTGGATTGGCCTCGATTGCAGCAACTAAAGAGTTTACCTTTAATTTTTGTGGACAATCTCTAGCAAAGTGACCATATGCATTGCAGTGATAGCATTGCACATCCGTAGCTGCTACCATGGGAGTTTTACCTTTATCTGTCGTTGGAGTAGCATGAGATGTAGTCCCTATAGCTTTGCTGATTGGTGTGGGTGTTTCACTTCATAAGAACTAGAGGTGGGCTTCAATGTTGACTTCAAAAGGTCTTCGGTTTAGAAAGCTTTATCAACACAGTCGTTAAGACTAACAATATCAACCACACCCATTTTTTCTCTAATCTCAGGTCGCAACCCCAACCGAAACCGAGATATCATTTGATCATCATTGTCTCGTGAACCTGACCGTGGACATAATTGATCAAATTGGTATACATAGTCTTCCATACTCATATTACCTTAACGAAGATTGTTCAGCTAGTCATGCAACCTTCTTTGGAAAGACCGAGACAAATACTTTTCTTTCAATTCTTCCTTCATCTCCTCCCAAGTAGTGGGTTCTCTACGACTCCTCATGAGACTATATTCATAGTTACGCCACCAATCACGAGCACCCCCCACTAGTTTGGAGCGGGCCAATTGCAGCTTTCTAGGTTCGGGAAGGCTAAACCAATCAAAGTAGTCATCTAAGGCATTCAACCAATCTTGAAAGGCTTCAGGGTCTTGCCTCCCATGAAACTCCTTGAGGTCCATCCGTACTTTATGGGTTTGGTAACGGATAGGTTCATCATAGTCGTCATAGGGTGGGTTGTGGTATTCTTCTCCAGGGACTCTTTGAGGAGCCCTATACATCTTGGCATTAGGTTGGCATTGAGGGCTTCCCTTTTAGGGGCTTCCACTCTAGCCAGCCTAGGATTATCCCGTTCCTCCAAATTACTTATTCTCCCATCCACGCTATCTAACTTGGCATCCATTTTGGTCAATCGTTGGAGAACCAAATTAACAAGGTCATTGAGGTTATTGGATTGATTAGGAGAGTTAGAACTCTCCTCAGCCATGCTCTGATACCAAATTGATGCAAAGGGGTTAAGACATCTCAAATTAACAAGCTCTCTTTGCTATAGGATCTTAATTCAGTCAAATACAAAATTCTGCATAGAAAAGTAATAGAAATAATTACTGATCTTGAAATCTATCCGTCAGAAACTGATGAAACTTGGGTTGAATGGTCTTTATAACAATTATGAACAACCCTCCAAAGTTGAAGATCGGAACAAAGTTGAGGAAGTTATGGGGCCCACAAGTAGGCTGGACCTGGTAACGCCTGGCTCTGGACAGCTCCACTGTAATTTTGTGATTTGATTTTAATTCAGCCAAAGAAATTGATGAGGCTTCTAGAAACAGTGTCGCCAGCCAAGGGATAGCAGATCGAGATCAAAGAAAACACAAGAATTGCAAGGAAAAGAAGAACAAGAGGTTGAGTCTCACAACCACGTGAGGCTCAACCAGAAATTAATTGATTCTCAATTTTTCTGGAAAAGCTCTAAGAGTTACCGCCAGCTTCTACTCCTCTTATTTATAATGAGAATCCTTACAATTAAAATAGGAAAGAGAAAAAACTACTAAAAATTAAACCTCCTTATAACATAAGAAGGTTTTAATACAATGGAAAGAAAACTTTCTAAATCTGAAAATAGGAAAGTAAATCCTTGGTCTCCAAGTAATTGAAACCTACTATCAATCTATCCTAAATATTAGGAAACAAACTAAACAATGAAATTAGGAAACTAACTTTTAGGAAAGAAATAACAAAAGAATGAAAAAATCTTTCAAAAAAATCTGCTGGTACTGTTCACGTGAACAGTACCACGTGAACAGTGTTGACCATGTGGGCTGGTTGCCTTCTTGGACTGCATCAGCCAATGATTAGAATCAATCTCCTAAATTCATTAACCCTGAATTCTTTAACCCTGAACAGTTTGCTAAATTCTAAGTTAAACTCTGGCCTGTAGGAGTAGAGACATTATCAAATAAACACATTGGTCTTTGCATGTGGAAAATATTAAAAATTGAGGAACCTTTCCTCAAAGTGCACTTGCCCCACCATATATCTTCCCAGAACTTACCTTGACTCATTTACTCATCTCATGTTTAATGCAATACATGATCAATGAACAGTTCTTTTGCCTTGGCCAGTGGTTAAAGTTTGGCTTGGTAATTAGTTTGTTCTGTGTCTCCTATAGTCTTTCCATATTGATCCCTAGCAGAAAATGCTGAAATTAGGAAGGTATCTTAAGTGCATGTATTTGTGTGTGTGTGTGTGTGTGTATGTGTGTGTGTGTGTGTGTGTAGTTCCATTCAGTTTTTACATTCTTTTGTGTTGTTGGAACCTCGTAAAGTATTCTGGGATCTTTTTTTCTTCATCAACATATCTAAGCTGGTCAGGAAAGAAGATTTAATGTTTCATATCTTTTTCATTTTTTGGACAAATAAAGTAGGTTCAAACAAAAATGTGACTCTTATGTCTTGGCAAAATAATAGGTTCAAACAAAAATTTGACTCTTATGTCTTGGCGAAATAAGCAATGTAAAGTTGCCAATTCCACAAATATGACTCAAATCAACAGAACCATAGTCTGAACTATAATACCACCAAAAACTTCATAACTGCCACCAACCATAACCCTACCAAAGTAATAGAGAATCTATAATATAGAATCCAGCAAGCAAAGTTCCTTGTAATCTTAACAAAAAGATAATAATATTTTACCTCAAAAACACTTCTTTTATACCTTATTGAGTTATTTCTGACGTGACAATTGCAAATACAAAGACATTCTACCTAATAAAAGCTATAGTACATGATCTACTTATTATTCTCAAAGCTACAAGACTCTGCTGGCAAACAAAAAGCCTTGCAGCAACATGCCTAGAATCCGCATATCTACATCGACTTATATTTTGAATCACAATAAATTTCAATAGACAAGAGAGGTGGAATTAGCATTCATCTTCTCTCTAGGGGATACATCCTGTAAACTTAAAACCACCTTCTAGCTTGCTTAACAATTGGTTACTGAACGTAACAACTCTCCAATCCTAATGGTAGATATTAGCATCTTGAGCTCATTGGACGCTGAATCGACACCCATTTAATAGATCACTTGTATCAGACTGACCTAATCTCTAAATTACAATAATAGGTTGGCATCAAATACTCTAAAAAACAATCAAGAACTATTTATCAAATTGGTTTCTATGCAGGAATAGGGATTCAAAACCACAATCCATACAGCGGCAGGGAAAGAAGAATAAAAACCCTTCGCCCCACCCCACAAAATCAAAAGGGCTACCAAATTCTTAGAGAGCTCATAATCAGTTTAGAGAGTTCATCACACACACAAAATCCTGAACCATGTGAATCGAACTGAAATGCGAACAACGTAGATAGATACAGTTACCAAAACCTGATAAGCACCTCATATGAATCTGAAGAATTACATCATTCTGTGAATTGGGTTTCTTAAGGGACTCATCAACTATAATCCAAGATCTCAAACAGACACAAGTATTACTATCTCCAATCATTCACTAGCTTCAATTCGTTGTTGGGTTTTATGAATTTAGCTGATAAGAGTGAAAGAAGAAAAGCTTTACCGGCGTTGCCGCAGCCAACCATGAGGACGCGAGAAGAGGAAGGGATATACTTGCGAACGAAGGGACGAAGAGCAGAGTAACGCTGGTACCAATCAAAGGGACCCGTTTCCTGAACGTAGCGAGCATCCCAGTACGCTGCATCTCCATAGTTGTATGTGTTGCAGCTCGACACGTCCCTGTTCATAGCTGTGTCGCTGCTGGTAGACTCTCTTCCTGCTCCGTCTCTTCCTCAGCCAATTTTGGAAGCCTTTTTGCTTAACAACTACAGCCACTCTCCTTGCCCAATTGTGTGTCTATTGTGAACAACCAAAACCCCATTTTGCCCTTTATTTCTTGATAATTTTCTGTTCAAACCCATCGAAGATAATGACTAAATTAGTAAATACAAATTAGCAGTCACTACCCTTCCCTATCCTTTTGACAGCTATGTTGTTGCCGATTTTTGTTCGGGCTTAGTCGGTCTTGGATTTTTTTAAAGGTAACCTGAAACATGTTGAATAAGAGATTTAGATAGGAGTGGGGTTGTACTGTACACACTAATTAATGGGCCAGTCTAATGTTGGTTTATTATTGGACCGATTTAATGGACTTATCGGTTCACTATTAGTTTGGTTTCGATTATATGTATATGTAAAAAAAAAATTTATATTAATGGGCTCTATCGGACAATTATTGGGCTGGTTCGGTTTTGGTATTATTAGTTGAGTTTAGTTCGGGTTTATCAACTGGTCTGGTCCGGTTTCAATTTTTCATTGGACTCTAAAAACACAACTCAACTCCTGTCTGGTAAGGTCAGTTTCGGTTTGCTCTGGACCAAATCGGATTGGTTCGATTTCGATTTTTAGTTTAAGCCTAATTTTGACACCCCTAGAGTAGTAAATCAGTACTTTTTTTTATTTTTTTTGAGGTCAAAAGACTGAAAATTCACCACCACCGGAAGGTGTGGGTCCAAGGGGAGTAAAGAGGAATTCCGTGAACACATATGTGGCTTGGTGGGGAGTCGAACACTTTAAGTCTAGCCGGTGTCAGCTCTTACAAAGCGGCAATAACCGTCTAAACAACGAATTTGGCTCGTCTCAAGTTCGAAATGAACTTGAGACTTGCCAGTGTCGGCTGGATGGCTGACACTTGGCACTCTCTCTCATCTAATGGTATGAGAGTGATTGTAAAGAAAAGTAAAAAAAAAATTGCAAAAACATTCATCACTCTTGTACCATTGGATGTGAAGGAGTGCCAAGTGTCGGTCATCCAGCCGACACTGATATTTCTCAAGTTCAACGATCATAGTCCATGTGCCCTAAACAAGGCACACTACCAACCCATAAATCAGAATAAGAGTAAATCTTCTTACTCAAAAAAAAAATAGAATGAGAGAAAATCATTCTGAAGCCTCTTTTTGGTTTGATAAACTAGACCATGGTAGAACTGGGCTGGGCTGAGGTGATCAGCATGCATATCGATGCAGTCTAATCCGTCCAATGGACGACTAGACGACTGGAGATGAGCTCCATCCCCATTGGTATTGGTCGGGAGCTAGGAAAATCACTTCTTTTCCTTCACCCTAATTGAATTAGCTTGCTTGGAATGGTGTTGAATGTTAATCTTATATGGATTTTGTTGTTGTTCAACTTTGTAATTCTTGTTGTCATGTATGTAAAGTACTGCTATCACTCTTGCAAATTTTCTTTGGCTGTAAGAGTGTAAACCGATCCGTTATCGATTTAATCAATTTGATTCGGTTCGATTTCGGATGTGAAAACTATAAATCAAATAGAATCGATTCCAAGTGTTCAAACCAAAATCAAGTACGTACTATGTAGTTTGATAGCAATGTTGAAGGAAACTCTTCCCAAATCAATGGTGCTTCTCCAATCCTTTGGCTTCTAGAAAAGACGATGGCGGCAATCCAGAGGAGGGCTTGGAGAAGCATGGAAATGGTGAGCCTTTGTTAGTTTAAAATTATTTTGTCTTCAATCTCAATTCTCAACAGTGAAACCGAGAAACAGTCTTAGGCTCTCTTTGCTATGTATTATAGAATTAATTACATAATACATTATGTCATATATAGTTGTTTGGTATGATTTATGTTATTTATTTATATTTAAAATAAATCAATATAATCTAAAATTTTCAAATAGGTTAGAATGTATTTATCATTATTGTGATAATCTATTATTATTTCTTTCTCTACTGATACCAGACGGTTATTATTTATGACTCATAAATTATTTTAATAAATGATTTGTCATAAATAATTCATAAACATAAATATAAACTATAACAAAGAGAGCCTAGCGACGCTTAAGAGACTATTTAAATTATTTTATATACTAATTTTCAATAGGATTACTAATCAATTTGGAAACATTGATTTTCGATTTAAAATCGAAACCAAGCCGATTTTCATTATCTAAAACCAAAACCAAATTTGACATTAACACATTTGAAGAGACAGGCCGTGGTTGGAGGAATCAGAATCGGATTGCCAATTCTAGTTGAATAGGATAGGAATCAATTGATCCTAATTCCGACTCCAATTCTGACAGTACTTGTTTTTTAGGGTTGAGGTTGAATCCCGGCCTATTCCGAGGGTGAATCGAAAAATACATAGATAGTTGTGTCAATCGATCGGTCTAGGTCGGGCTTAACCGTTCCTCACCATTTTAACACCCTGCACCATGACGGCCCGCTTAGCTAATCAGTCCCTCATCGGTGAGGCATGGACATGTATATATTCAATTTGATCGGTCTTGCTCCATAATCGGTCTTTTGCTAATCGCATTAATCGATTTGTAAACAGATATAACGGGCTCATGCCAAACTATAAATAAAAATAAAGAGAATGTTAGTTTTCGCCATCCATTATTGTTCTCTTGTTGTAGATTAAATACATTTTTGTAGGATTATAAAAGGCTCTTATTAGACTTGTGATCACCAATGTAGAGAAAGATGATGACGGAAAGAATGAGTAGAGGACTCAAGAAATGAAAAAGTAATAGAGACGATTTAATGTTTTAGGTTTTTAGCTTTAAGGTTGTATTTGTTTAGTTTAAACCAAAATTCAATTCGGTTTAAAGGTTATTTGGTTCATTCAATTGGTTCGTTCAAGCTATACCTTTGCACCATAAACACCCATTTAATAATCGATCCGGACTTAAGCCCGACACGTACAATAATCGGACCAGTGAGTCTCGGTCCATAATTAGTCATCCATAATCAGGCTACAGAGTGCGGGCTTGAAATTGATACCCCTAATATAAATAATCCGATATTCATTTTTGAATATCATCAATTCAATTATTTTTCTAATACAATATCGCATAAAGCTACAGGTGGCTTCTTTTTATCAGAAAACATTAACCGATTTAAACTAAAATTTATAACATGCACCGAACCAGAGATCCAAGCTGATCAAATCTTCCCAGGAATTGCAGATGGAATGAATTTGAATTTCAGTTTTCCACTTGTGGCCCCCAAAATAAAGCAACCACGCACAATAAAAAAAAATAAAAAAAATTCAGGCATGTGATACAAGATTCAGACTGAAAAATAATTCAAGCAAAATGACAAACAATAACAAGAGAAAATCCAGATTTTCATAGGATATGAGAGCTAAATTGAAAAACGGATCCGCCATATCAATATGGACATAATATCAAATAATTTCATTTTAAATGTATTTTAGGGTAAAAGACAGTTACCTTCCCTGTAACTTACCTTATTGACCGTTGATCCCTAAAGATTTTAAAAAAGACAGTTACCTCCCCCTAAATAACTATTAAAATCCAAATAGCCCTACGCATTAAGAATATTCCATTAGATGGTAACGGTGGGAGTCCAATATTTTTTTAAAGACTAAATTACCTTTTTAGAGAGATGAACTACCTATTTTACCCTTACTATTTAATAGGGTTACTATTTCCCCATTTGCTCTTACATTTTTTCCGGTTTTCAAACCCTTGAATCGCCTTCTTCTTCGGAGCTCTTCGCCGCTGCAAATCTTTGAATATTGAAGCAATTTCTCCTAAAATTTCTCTAGATTTTCAATCCCTATTTTCACTTCTATCTTCCCTCATCTTTCTCCCATTCCAGTCGCCCTTAGTTGACGGCCATTTTCTTTCCTATTCTTCTTTGGTTTCTTCTCTCCTAAAATCTATCCAGATTTTCAATCTCTATTTTCACTCCTATCTTCCCTCATCTTTCTCCCATTCCAATAGTCTCCTATTCTTTTTCGGTTTCTTTTCTTCTAAAATCTCTCTAGATTTTCAATCCCTATTTTCACTCCTATCTTCCCTCATTTTTCTTCCATTCCAGTCGCTCTTAGTCCATGGCCATTTTATCTCTATTCTTCTTCGGTTTCTTCTCCTACTTCCTCTCTTGGCAGATTCTGCTCTTCCCTCAATGTCGAAATAAAAAACCATGCCATTTCTCTTCCCTTTCCTAGCTCTCTCTCTCTTCAAACCCCGATTCTTCCCCTTCTTTTTCTGCTGCAACTGATTTCTCACAGGTTTTCTCCTCATCAAAATTCGGAGATCCCTAACCCCTTTTATTTTCCTCCGCCATTTTCTCTCACACCTCACTCTTCTCTCTTGATCCGACAAGTACTTTAATTAACTCACCCATTATATATATCCAAATGAATCAGGAGAGCTGTTAACAGGGAAGAGCGAAGGAGAACCAGAATATGAATTTCATATTAAGAATGAGAATCTAACATGATTAAACACAAATCAGAATACCAACTCATGTAAATCAAAACTAGTGCTTAATCAAGGAGTTTTGCATCACTGGTCGCCTGTAATCGATCCGCTTGCATCTGAGTCCATCATATCATCTCCGCCGGAAAGAACGTGAGGGAGAATGAGAAGAAGATGAGATTAGGGTTTATATTTTAGTTAGATATAAAAGGGTTATATTGGTCTTTTAACAGTAATAAGATTTAAAATATGGATAAAAGGTTAAGGGTAGAGTTGTCCATAAAAAATTTAACTTTAACACCGTTAAAAATTAGGGCTATTTGAATTTTAATAGTTATTTAGGGGAGATAACTGTCCTTTTTGAAACCTTTGGGGGTCAACGGTCAATAAGATAAGTTACAGGGGAGGTAACTGTCTTTTACCCTATATTTTAATATAGTATCGGCCACATGTCACTTTGTCATTGATTCCACACCCATCCCTAGTTTCCGAATGACCAATCCCCCTTAGTGAACTCATTTTCCCCTCTCCAGCTGCTGTGGTACAACAGCAACCCATCTGCAAAACATGATTTCTTCCCTCATTTTTTTCAACTCTTTCTTCCTCACAGATGGAAGAATGAAGCTGCCAAGTTTGAAGAACATGTTTATTTTATGGTCACTTTTTTTTTTTTTAATTCAACTTTTCTTTTGTTTGATCTTGCTGCTAGTTCCAGAGGCTCCTTCCCATTCAAGCTTGACTTTTGAGAATCTTGGTGAATTTACAAATTCTACCCCTTCCACTTGAGACAAAAAGATAGAGAATTGAACTGCTTCATTCTTCATATTGAGGAATAGAAGGACCCAAAAATATTATATACAATTTTATATATTTTTAAGAAGTCATCTATCTATCTGTTAGACTATCTGTTAGACTGTTACCCTCCATTAGGCCCACTGTAGATATTAAATAAAATTGAAGACTAGTTCAGGTCCAGAAGCCAAGAGCGGGCAACGTATGGGAGATGAAAGCTACATCAGATCTAAATTTGATATATGTGACTGTCAAGGGTTTAATAAATAATTCCCCAAGAGAAATGATGCATGAAAGAATAATTTCAAAAATAGAGGTTTCTTCCACATTCATAATTGTCAAGCGCCAAGGCAAACCAATGTGTTGAAGGCCTGATGGGTCACTAGGCGATCAAGGCGCCCACCTATGCGACCAAGATGCCTGATTTTTCAAGGCGTGCAAAGTCGCCTAAGCGCGATGGCTTGACAACTATGTCCACATTCCATAGCATACTTTGTAAACTGGCATACAGGAATCATCTACAAAACTGTTTTGCTTAGACTGTTTCATTCAGTCTCTGTAACATCTCATGATGAACTATTCTAAAGGTAGGTTGATGAATGAAAAATGATAAATAACTAAAGTTCATTGTCCAAGGATGAGGATGAGTATTTCAAGCTGGGAGTGGGAATTAGTGGGCATTAGAAAAATAATTTTTTTTGAGTGAATAGAATATCAAAACCTTAGAAGGTATAAAAACAATAATAAAAAAGCCTTATCCCAACTAAATGATGTTGGCTAAAAAACAAACATAATAAGATGTTTGTTTGGTATAACAACTCTATTATTAAGACCTAAGAAAGACCCTTTTTGGTCCTTGAGGTGTCCAAGTCTCTTTTCTTTGTCACACCTTGTTCGATTCATGGTTCAAGGAATCAGAATTCGATTGACCGGATCATCTGATTCATATTGGTTTTGGACCTGACTGATCCCCAATTCAATCCTGTTTTGATATTATTATATATGATATCGGCCACGTGTCAACTTACCAAAGTTACCATTGGATTCGGATTGGTTTTGGACATGTCCGATACATGGATTTAGATAGAACCTTGGTTCGAATAGCTAGACACTTAAGGTTTATAGGGTGACTATTGATGAATCAGAACATACAGAAATATAGAGAATGCATAGGAAAATTCAGGATACAATCATCCAACAGAGATGCTTTGAAATTAAAATGTTCAAAACACTTCTACATCAAGCAAAGCCAAAGAGGATTAACCCCATACAATGCTAAAAGCCCAGGATCAAGAAATACCTAAAATAAATTTCTTGAGACTTAATTTAATGCTCCACCCTGCAATGAATAACTTCACATATACAACTAGAAATAACCCATTGACATATGAATTAATCTACAAGTACTCAGGAACAGTTCATACTCAAAAGAATTTAACTGTTGCTTCATACATCTCATCTCATCTCATCTCAATACAAAATGATGCCTTTTTTCATGCTTTATTATGTACAGATATAAAGGAGGAGACAAAATAAAACTGAACTCTACATACAATCTTTCTTTTTGTGCCAAACATATGAAATTAAATGGAACAGTAGTATCAAACATTTGACAAATGGGTGGAGAAAGAACCAGATTTAGGAAACAATGGAAGCTGTGAGGATCACTGCTGGTTCCATTGTTGTGTTCGAGTTCTCTTGGCAATGGTGTACTCATAGGCATGATTCAATCTCTTGCGGAATCTTAACATATTCAATACAACATTCTGGCCATCAAGATAGATCTTCTTTGTGAGTTCCCAACCTTGAGCATTCACACTATTAGGATTTGTAAGGACACGATGATTTCCGTCATACTTGGTATACAAAGAACTCTCTTTTCGAACTATGTTATAGCCTATGTACTTGAGGCCAAGCTTCCTTGCAGGTTCACCATAGAAAGTATGAGCAGCCCAGTCAGTGCCGAGCGGGATAACTTGGATGAATACAGTGCCAGGCCTCATAAAGAGAAGATGTGTCATAGCAGCACCATGGACACCAAGCATGGCATCACTAGAATTGAGAATCCGATAAATAATTGCCAGCTCTGTTGTTGGTTCTGGCCTCAAGATTTCAACTTGGAAGCCAATTTCTTCTGCTAATTTCACCAATGCAACTTCATTGGTTATAACCCTCGATTTTTTCCTAGATATGATAACCAGTTTTGGTTTTTGTACTTCTTCTAATGGCAATGGCAATTGCAATGCTGATGTTGATAATGATAAAGCTGAATTGTTTCTTAACCTCATTTGAGTTTCTCTCTCCTCATCTTGAATTAGTCCCCTAATTCGAGGCCAATACGCCTTGTCCAGAAGATTGCGAAAATCTCTGATACCCTTCTTTCCCGGCACAAGGGAAGAATTCACAGTGAGTTCATCATGGATTTTGAGACCAACAATGGCTTCAGGGAAGCAATGAGTTCTTGGGTCTCCATTGAAATCAATTGGAGGATAATCAGAGAGATGGGAAAGGATATCTGCATATTTACTGTACCACCAACGTCGGTAATCAGTCACAACCAACACAACTTTCTTCTTGAGGTGTTGAGTGGTGATGTAAAGAGGGATAATCCCATCATTGAATTCATGGTAGACATTTCCGGTGTACCCACCTGTAGAGAAGACCACAGCTGGAACAGAGTGACGAACATCACACACATGGCGTCTTGTAAGATAATCATTCTTGACAATAAGCTCAAGATCAGGAATAATGTCCATGATGCTGGTTTCCCATTTGCGGGTATAAGGTTTGATATTCTCGTGATGCAGTTCCTCTTCTTCTCCTCCTCCTAATGCTGCATCTTCATCAAAGAATGGTGGTGGTTCATAATCATTTTCATATGGAAGATAATTTATTAACGAAGATGCAGCAGCTAGTGTTCTTATATCCCCTCTCATGAAACAGATATCAAAACGGAATGCTCCTCTGTCGCACATAAGACCCTCTGCAAACATTACCCAATAAGGAAAAACCAATTTGTTCAATCTATTTCAAGTTGTTTTGAACAGAAAATAAGGGTTTTAGGTCACATACCATCAAAGGTTTGAGAAGGGAAAGCTTCTATTTTCTTATCAGTGATTGATTCATCATTTCCAAACCGAAAAGAATCTGATTGAATAAGGAAAGCTTAAAACGGGAAAAACAAACCCAACAAAGGGAAAAGTACAAAAGAAGCTATAGAGAAGAGAAGAGAAGAAAAGGAAACTTACAGAGAAGGGAAAGAGTTGCAGAGTAGCTGAAGAGCTGAGGGACCAAGATTAAGCTGCAAGACACAATAGAGAAGAGGAATAGCAGAGGAAAGACCTTGGGCTTTGTTCTCTTGTAACAATTAGTTGTTCCCCATTCTAGAATAAGAGTTGCAGAGTACTCTCTATCAACTTTTCCATTTTCTTCCCCCTTTTTTGGTTGATGATGACGATCATGTTTTCCCATTTCCTCTTTTGAAACTTGAAACTAGAGACTAGAAACCCCAGAAGCAGATTAAGAAATCTGTTGCTCTCTAGTTTCGTTTGTTGATTCTGACTTCTGGGCAGGTTTTTCTTCTTCTACCCTGTTCTATAGAGTATAGAAGAAGGAGGAAACAGAGGAGATGAAAGAGGGGATTTAAACTGGTGCAGAGGTTGGTGTGATGCATGCAGTCAAAGGCTAAAAGGCGTGTATTAGAGGAGAAGAGATATCAGGGCTTGGACAGGCCAACACACGAAAGGCTTCCTTTCATTAAGAAACTGATTTTTACGAGGGTTTAATCCCAACGTATGAGCTTCTGATGAAGACGGGCTTCTCGGAAAAATTAGAAAATAAAAAGAATGTGATTTTAAACGTCGACATTGCTGATGCTAGTCAGCATTGCTCTTCAACAGCCGTTGTCAACACTTGGATTCGGGTCAGAGTACCCAACCGACGGTCATGCGCATGCCCTTCATGCGATGAAAAGGGAATGATAAAATCTCTTTTTTCGATTTCAATTTTTTTTTTTTGGTTTTTTTTTCTTTCTTTTCACTACATCCAAATATAATCTAATATATCCAAATATAATCTAATATATCCTGTTAAATTCTATTTTTTAAAGGGTAAAAGACAGTTACTTTTCTTGTAACTTACCTTATAGACCATTGATTTTCAAAGATTTCAAAAAAGATAGTTACCTCCCTTAAATAACTATTAAAATCCAAATAGTCTTAATTTTTAACAGTGTTAAAGTTAAATTTTTTTATGGACAAGTTTACCTTCAACCTTTTATCCATACTTTAAATCTTATTACTATTAAAAGACCAATATAACCCTTTTATATCCAATTAAAATAAACCTTAATCTTATCTTCTTCTCATTCTCCCTCACATTCTTTTCGACGGAGATGATATGATGGACTCAGATACAAACGGAACGATTACAGGCGACCAGTGAGGCAAAACTCCTTGATGAAGCACTAGTTTTGATTTTCATGAGTTGGTATTCTGATTTGTGTTTAATCATGTTGGATTCTCATTCTTAATATGAAATTCATATTCTGGTTCTCCTTCGCTCTTCCCTGTTGACAACCCTCCTGATTCCTTTGGATATATATAATGGGTGAGTTAATTAAAGTACTTGTCGAATCAATAGAGAAGAATGAGGTGTGAGAGAAAATGGCGGAGGAAAAAAAAAGGGATTAGGAATCTCCGAATTTTGATGAGGAGAAAACATGTGAAAAATTAGTTGCAGCAGAAAAAGAAGGAGAAGAATCGGGGTTTGAAGAGAGAGAGAGAGCTAGGAAAGGGAGGAGAAATGGCATGTTTTTGATTTCGACATTGAGGGAAGAGCAGAATCTGCCAGGAGAGGAAGTATGAGAAGAAACCAAAGAAGAATAAGAGATAAAATGGCCATGGACTAAGAGCGACTGGAATGAGAGAAAGATGAGGGAAGATAGGAGTGAAAATAGGAATTGAAAATCTGGAGATATTTTAGTAGAGAAGAAACTGAAGAAGAATAGAAGACGATTGGAATGGGAGAAAGATGAGGGAAGATAGGAGTGAAAATAGGGATTGAAAATCTGGATACATTTTAGGAGAGAAGAAACCGAAGAAGAAAAGGAGATAAAATGGCCGTGGACTAAGAACGACCGGAATGAGAGAAAGATGAGGGAAGATAGGAGTGAAAATAGGGATTGAAAATCTTGAGAGATTTTAGGAAAGAAGAAACCGAAGAAGAATAGGAGATGATTGGAATGAGAGAAAGATGAGGGAAGATATGAGTGAAAATAGGGATTGAAAATCTGGATAGAATTTAGGAGAGAAGAAACCGAAGAAGAATAGGAGATAAAATGGTCGTGAACTAAGAGCGACTGGAATGGGAGAAAGATGAGGGAAGATAGGAGTGTAAATAGGGATTGAAAATCTGAAGAGATTTTAGGAGAAATTGCTTGAATTTTCAAGGATTTGTAGTGGCGGAGAGCTCCGAAGAAGAAGGCGATTCAAGAGTTTGAAAATCGAAAAAAATGTAAGAGAACAAATGGAGAAGTAGTAACCCTATTAAATATAAGGGTAAAATAGATAGTTCATCTCTCTAAAAAGATAATTTGGTCTTTAAAAAAATATTGGACTCCCATCGTTACCATCTAATAGAATATTTTTAACGCGTAGGGCTATTTGGATTTTAATAGTTATTTAGGGAAGATAGCTGTCTTTTTTGAAACCTTTAGGGGTCAACGGTTAATAAGGTAAATTACAGGCAAGTAACTGTCTTTTACCCTTTTTTAAAAGGAATAAAGAGGTGCAATTTGAGGGAGACAGAAAAAGATCCTATCTTCTCAGCCAATCCTAATCTAGTGGTTAAAATTCATTCGACACGTATATTGATGTATCAAGTGAACTCCAAATATCCAACGGAAAGATTATGCACATGCCTTCCATGCAATGAAAAGCAATGATGACAATCTCTTTTCTTGATTTAATATTTTTTCTTCTTTTCTTCTCTTGACATCCAAAGAGTCTAAGATACCCTTAACTTTCAAATCCAAGGGTTAAATTCTAAATTTTAAGGGAAAAAAGGGACGTAATTTTACGAAAAAAGATTCTCTCCTATTGTCCAGTCGTGATTCAGTTTCTAGAGTTCACTCGACACGTATATCGATGTACCGAGTGAATCCCAATAGTTGAATCACGATTGAAGTCCCTCCACGACAAAAGAGGATTCAAACCTCAAATTGATAGGGTTTAGTCTTTTTGTTCCTTCACGGGGGATTTATTTGGATTAACTTCGATAGTTTTAAAATTGCAATAGCAAAAACCAACAATCTTGGTTGGTAGAGCAAGGATTTTCTCTCATATTTTTGGATGTGAGAAGATTTTCTTGTAAATGAAATCTGTCATGCTACACCAATGATGATTCAAGAAACGATATCATTTAAATAGAGTCATGTGGTAAGAAATGGGGAAAAAATATCCCCTTTTTTTTTTTTTTGGTAAAAAAAAAAAAGCCCTTTTGATGTAGTATATATTAATACCATGGCAATGTGAGAAGCATTTTCCCATTTATAATTTATGCTTAGAATGATATAATAAATGAGGGGATGGGAATTTCCAGGCATTGCCCGATAGCAAAACAGATTTGAACGTGCCAAATTTATACAACATCAGGTGGGAAGGTTTTTAGTCTTCAGATCTTTTTTTCTCTTGGTGGAAGAGGAAAAAAAAGAACTGTGCCTATTAGCATGTTATGAATGCCTCTTTTATTTTTAATTCTGGAGAACATATGGAGAGCTAGAACCAACGCTACTATATGGAAATAGGCTACAGCCTAAGCAGATTCTTTACAAGATACAGCAAAACTTAATTATGTCATCTGAGTTAAAGCCATGCAAGTGATTAGTGTGGATGATCGAAAAATACAACAATACTTTAAGCTAAAAACAAAAAGCTCACCCCATTGCTCTATAAAATCAGTGGTATGGCACAAACCACTAATACGCTAGAGCAAGCTGAACATTGATGGATGCTCTTTGGGGAATCCAGAAGATGCAGGGGTTGGTGGCATTTTCAGAGATGATAAAGGTAAAGTAACTTATGCATATTCAGTTTTCATTGGTATTGCAACCAATTTCAGAGTTAAATTAGAGGCTGCCAAAGTGGGGTTGGAAGAATTACTCAGGCTTGGTGTGAAAAAACTATGGGTGGAATGTGATTCAATAGTTATTATGGATTGTTTCCTAAGGAAGAAGGTTCCATGGTATGCCACTCAAGTATGGAATCGTCTGTTTGTTGATCTAAAAAGAATACAAGTTCGAATGACTCATTGTTACAGAGAAGGAAATATAGTAGTAGATAGCTTAGCTAAAAAAGCAGCAACTGAATTGAAAACAGAATCTTGGATTACATGCCCCAACTTTGTTGCTAGGGATGTGGTTTGGGATGCATCTGATATGCTTAGGTTTCTTGGGATGCATCTGATATGCTTAGGTTTCGCTTTCCTATGTAACTCAAACAATGGTAAGGCTTTGCTGATGGCAATGCCGAAAGTGAAGTTTTTACTATCATTGTGTTCTTTTGTATTTTTTTTCTTTTCATATTTAATACAATCTTTGCTGACCATTAACAAAAAAGAAAAAAGAAAAAAAAAAAAAGAAGTTGATAAATAAAAAAACAAAAAAAAAACAGAAAAACCAAGAATGCCAGCTACACTAATAGTATGTATAATATTTTGGGGACATCTATTTGTAACCAACCATATTACAAACAGACTTAATTTGTAACTTGCCATCATTTGTCCCTTTATATAAATGAAAGTATTATTTAAACAGAGATAAATAATCGTTGTAAAAGGTTATTTGCAATGGTAAAAAAATTATTTAAGACGAACAAAAACCATCGAAAAAAATTCAAAAATGTTGTAGTGTTTTTCTTGTTGGATTTTGTATTGTTATTGTTGGCAACTTGGTAGATGTGGCAGAGTGGATGAGCATATGGTCAGAGAAATGAGGAGAGAGGACGTCAATGTATGAGAGAGAGTATCAATGCAGTGACAGAGAGTGGCAGTGGTTTGTACAGTAGCAGAGATGAAATAGCCTTGGGTACATCTTCTACAATGTTCAACAACCTCCATAGAGTGTTTGAGAAGGTATGCAGTGACTTGATTGAGTTTCTACACTGAGTTGACAGGGCAAGAGTAGTTTTGACAGTCAATAGCATTGTACATGTGTTCAATGATGTTCTAAGAAGATCCAATGTTGTAAACTGTGTGTGAGAGTGCTTGTGAGCATACACACAAAGTTTCGGATCAGAATTCCAAGGTTTCATAGAGTTTTGACTTTGAGGCTCCAATTGGTGGGTCTCGTAGCAGGTTCATGGAAATCAGACAGTGGAAAGCGTAAAACATCGAGTTAGTTTCACAATGCAACTTGAATCGCCTAATTCCGACATTGGATGAGAGAGATATCGTGATTTCCGTTGAAATGGTCCGAAAATGTCAAAAATTGAAGCACTCGGCCAAAAAATCGCATTACAGGGTTTGTTAAACAAGACCCCGGTTACAGGGTTTTTTCTTCTTTTTTCTTTAATATATTTCGGACTTCTAGCAAAAAAAAAAAAAAAAAAAGGACCCGGTAACGGAGGTCTTTTTAAAGGTTTTCAGAGGTATTTTTGGTAGGAAAAATGATGAAGATCACACATAAATGGTTCAGATCAAGCCACGAAGCCCATATTTTGATTGGATGACCCAGATCAAGGCGGGCTCGAGTGTAGTGCGGTGACATCGTCAATATTCCATCGCGCGTCTTCTCATTGGCCGGTTGCAACATAAGAAGTTGTGTCACACTGCATGAAGAAGTCCCCTTGATTCCGTGTGGTGCACACATGGTACTATGGAGGCGAAGATCCAGATCTTGCAGCCACAATTGATGTTGACAACATTTGACACGATTTGGCCGATCCAACGGACCAGGATCTATCCTGCCATTTTCTGGCATATCGGACAGCTTGTAGATGAGATCCCTTGAGCGCCAATCATAGCTCGATAGCGCATCTGACATAGTCAGCTAAGGCGCTGCTTCAGTGTTACGCGCATATAAGTACCACGATGAGATGATCCACATCATATGGCCATTATTAGTGCCGAAGATATCTAACGTGATTAGGCTGATCTGACGGTCAAGATAAAATCTCGCCATTTTAAGGTAATCTAACGGTTGGTAGAGAAGATTCTGGAATGCACCAATCGAAATGACACAGCGCGACTGTCATGTCGGCATAGGCGGCTATTCCGTGTATTGCGGGAGTGCGAAAATGCTCCAAAAGATTATATTCCTTATTTCTGACTGGCCGAACTTCAAATAGCCATAACTTTTTCATCCGAGCTCCAAATCGGACAATTCAACTTGCAATTTCCTTATTTTTCAACCCTCTATTCGTTGGGCGGTGTTGGGAGTAAAAAAAATGTTGAGAAAAAAAATGAAGAGCGAAAACACTAGAAGAACGAGTGTTTTTTAGATTTTGAAGTTCTGTAGAGAGCTAGGAGAGCTTTCAATCACCAAACAATCTCTCTGTTGTTCAGAAATTGAGTTTTAATTATTTTTGAGAGATTGATAGAATCATTCTTGTACATCAATGATGATTATTGCCCATGAGAAGATGAATCGATCTCTTTGAGCCAAATCTGCCATGTGCTTCAAGTTCTACTATCATTGAAGACTGTTGAACGTTCCTAAGAATAGTGTGAAGCTTCGAAGATATTGCTAGTCATTCAAAAGCACTTGTGAGATTTTCTCTAATTTTTTATCTGTTTATGTTTTCAATATATTGTATGCTAGCATAGGTAAAAGTTATTGAATGCCTAGCTAATGGGAGAGAAATTGTAAAGCATTGTTATAAGCCTAAAACTGTTATTATTTACTTCTCGTGGGTGCAGGTTAAGTGTAGTGTGTGCAGTGTGTGCTGAATACTGGTACATTGATACCTGAATACTAGCATTGTCATGCCCTCTCGATTTTATGCTGAGAAAATACAGGGTTCACATCATTGTCTTGTAAAAGACTAAAAGTAGAGTATTGAGTATATACGAAACCTATTGGGTATTACTCCGTGGACTAGCCATCACACACTATGTTGGTGAACCATGTGTATTCTGTGTTGTGGACTGTCTTTTTTTTTTTTAGTATATTATAAAATGCGTGGAATGATTTACAGGATGGTTGTGCAAATTTGATAGACCTAGCCACTGAGTGATAGCGATGTAGATTTACATACGCTTGTGTGTGTGTTGACATTTTGGTTCTCCATCAGTTCTAGGCAACAGTAAAAAGTTAAGAAATTTTTTTATACATTGATTCACTCCCCCCTCTCAGTGTTGACTCAAGTTCATCATTTCTCTCCTCTCAATTTCTTCTTCATCACCCTCTTCATTTTCTTAGCAACATCTTTGTTCAGTATTCACGTCGGTTTTGTTTGGTTGCGAAGGGAATTGAAAGGAAGGAAAGTGAAATTTTTATTCTTTAAGTGGAAACTTTTGTAATGATTACAGCACATGCTATCATATTACTATTTATTTAATTCCAAATTATTCTACGTTTAGTTATTAACTTACATTTTACATTTGTATCTAAATCCCTCCCATTTAATTACCAAAAAAAAAAAAAAATCTCTCCTAATTAAAAATAAAATAAAATTTTATATTTTATAAATATCATTACTAAATATATTAAGAAAAATAAAATACATTTTACATCTTTTACAATCTTATTGTGTTACCACTACAAAAACTTCCAATTAAAATATAAAAAGTTCAATTCTCTTTCCTCAATTTCCCTTGCAACCACACAAAATCGTTAAAAACAATGGAGGTTCCGTAGAAATTTGCAATTGCATTTCAAATCAAATCTCTTCCCTGCAAGGTGAGCCTTTGGTAATGTTTTAGCCTAGAAGACCATCCGTTATTGTTTTCCGACAGCTTCTTTTTCACCAAAATTCCAAAACCTGCTGCAAAATAGCCATCAAATTCTCCACCAACATCACTACCCTTGGTAGAATCATTAATTTCTAAAAATAAGTAATCCTGATTTTATTTTCGTCTCTCTGTCTTACGGTTGCCATTGATGT
Source organism: Protea cynaroides (assembly GCA_028583415.1). NCBI lineage: Eukaryota > Viridiplantae > Streptophyta > Magnoliopsida > Proteales > Proteaceae > Protea > Protea cynaroides. Next base: position 73,816,476 of record CM053269.1, read on the forward strand.
TTTCGACTCAATTTTACTGAGAAAGATACAAGTGAGTGAAAGACAGAAAGAGAGAAGCTAGTACTTCGATCCAAGGCTGTCACTGGCAGTGTCAGGTTCTTTTTCAGTGATTCTGGCAATGGTGATGGCTATGATTGGGAGCAAAACGAAGAACGAGAGGGGCCAACAGAATAGTTGTGCCGTCGGTCTGCCGGTGAACTCTCATTGAATCGATCATTGTCGCTCTTCCATGGCCACAGAAGGGTGTAAAGTGATTCGAGGGAGAAAGTTTAAGTTTGGATCATCTGCGTGAATATGTACTCTCGTGAATATGTATTCTCTATGGGATTCTATCACTATCAATATGATGTGGGATCCACATCTAGAGTGTGAGATCCATTAGATATGGACGGTTATAGAATCCAAGGAGGATACAAGTATAAGTAGGTGAACTATTCTCAGACAAAGAGTATTTGTGAAGCTCTTTACAAAATTACCTAAATACCCATACATTACAACAGTTAACTTTTCACTTACTGTATACAATAAGGCTGTGTGTGCTTGCAAGAGGAATTAAAAGGAAGGGAAGATAATTTTTTTTAACTTGAAAATGAAACTTTTATAGTTGTAATACCAAAATGATTGTATAAACTGGACTTGGATTTCTTGCAGTTGTGAAGCCGCATCTAGGCTGTTGAGGGTGCATCTACACATATGTCAATGCATTCCAACAAGTCAGATGTAACTGTAGGAACTACACAATTGTAGATGATCCGAACTTAATTTTCTTAACATATTTAGTAATGATACTAATACGATGTAAAATTTATTTTACTTATAAATGTAAGGGATTTTAATGCAAAGTGAAGTGTAAGATAATACTTAAATATGAAATAATTTAGAATTAGTCATAACAATGTGATAATGCGTTGGAATTATTACAAAAGTTTTTATTTAAAGTTAAAAAATTTCACTTTCCTACCTTTCAATTTCCTTTGCAATCAACCAAAATCTAAGAAAAATGATAATTTTATCTATCAAAAAGGTTCAAACTTCTATTGTAATCGGCTTTGTTACAAAGAGATTTTCCCATAATAGAAAAACCTTACTTAGAGAAAATTTTCCCCTTGCTAGTATTTTAAGTCCGAGAACTTAAGGTGCCCACTCAACCTAGCTTTTGACCTACTTGAGGAATTCTCCTTACTGCCTTTGTTGTGTGACTTGTTACGAGCAGGAGCCATGACAACTATTTATTTTTTCTTTCATGAAATTCTGAATGAAAACTAGGAAATCTCATGTATTTGAAATACGAGAGAATTGTTGGAATAATTACAAATATTTATTAATTTATTTTGCATTTTTTTTGGGGGAATTGATGATCAAGCTACTAAGGAATCACTCAATTGTATGGAATCGGTATCATCAATAAGGGCCTACAAACTACAAGTAGGACGAGAAAAATTGACAGAAGGAGAGAGAATATTGGTTATATGAGAGGGCGTTGAAAAAATCGGGTTTCAATCGGTTGTAATCATGCAGCCCCTACAGTTGCATCCGAACCGTTGGAATGTATCGACGCACATGTAGATGTACTCTCAATAGTTCAGATGTGACTTCTAAGGCTACACAGCTATAGAAAATCCAAATACAAAAAAAATTCCCAAACTACTGGTTTAGGGATCTCTCTCCCCTTTTATTTAAGGGAAGAAGAACCATAAGATGTCAAAGTATTCAAAGATATGCATACTTACCAACAGGCAAATAGGAGTGTGGAGGGGAGTTGAGATTTTTAAAAGGAAGACGTCACACTGGAAGTGTGTACTTCAGTTTCCTTTATTTAATACTTTCTTTTTATTTATTTAATTTTGTCTTCCATAAATATCATATTAAGAAAAGTTTTTCTACCTCTCAAGTAAAGAGACCTACGATCAAGATTCATACCTTCAAAAAGTTACAAATCCCTTTCCATAATGCCCCTTCTCTTTATTCAACCACCTACAAAATTTTTTTTGAAAAACCATTTCCTGGGGAACCCCTCCCCTATTACATTATTTAATTTGGGTAGCTATTTAATCAATATTCTATTAAATTTAATCTTTGGACGATTATTTAATTGCTCTTATTAGTATCATATATTACTTAATGTATGACATTTATAACATTATAGAAACAAACATGTATGGAAAATTATTAATGTAACATTAGTTTATTATTTTTCCAAATGTCACAAGACATGTATTATATGATTGATGTGTACATCCTACCATCGAATAGCAAGGACTTAGTATAGATTAACCATGTATCGAATTTCATATTCTAATTCAATTAAATACATCAATTGTTTTTTTATTTTATTTTATTTTTGGTCAAAGGAACAAAAAATTAAATCTATTGAATTGGCATGTATCTCATTTATGTTGTGCATGTCTACCAGTATTCTAAACATTATTGTAGACACTCCAAACTTGAAATGGGAGCTGCCATTTTAGATTAAAAATACATTAAAAACAGATGGTTCAAATTCATCTTATGATTTTCGTAAATGTCATAATCCATTTTTTATGTATAACTATCCAACTTTTATTCATTAATTTTTTTTCTTTATCTATTTATTTTAGTCATATTTTAACTTGGAAAGAGGGTCCTCTAAACAGTAAGGTTTCCTACACTCCAATGAGAGTTGCCATCGGTGGTTTCACGGAAGAGAGATAGTATCAAAGGAGCGTTACAAATGGATATTACCATGAAATGACCACTCTACGTACCCCTCTTACTTTTACTCTCTCATGTGGAGAGGCAAAAGTTGTTTTTCCAAGTTAAAATAAATAATTAAACAAGGGAAGCAGATAATAAGAAGCATCAAGACTTTAATGGGGCCTAGTAGTATTTCATCATCTTTGGCCATTGAATATTGAGTATTCGGATCATATTTCGGGTGGATCATAGACCCAAAATCCATGTGCTTAGATGAATGCATGCACATGCCTGGTCAGAAAATTGTAACATCTTGTCATAATATTTTTGGAATTTTCCAAAGGTGGAAGTCTTCATTTTCTCTTTTACAAAAACAACTTTCTCCTCCTTTAATTGTCTTTTGCCCTTTAGCTTTTGCTTTTAGGAGGGAATTGTGGGTATTATGGATCTCCGGTTATTTAGCATGCTTTGCCCCATTTTATATGGCACAAATTAAGGTGGGGTAAGGTCCTACTTTGCACAAATTAAGGTGGGGGTAAGGTTTTTATTTTATTTTATTTTATTTTAAGTAGTAAAGTACCTGCTAGATTAACAGGAAAAAAAAAAAAAGTAACCCAAAGATCTAGAATTTAAAGGGATAAAATCATTTCCTATTGTTCAACCATGGACTCAAATGCATCGATATGTGTGTCTAGTATCTCAATCCATTCGATAGATGACTGACGCAATTGGACGACAAGAAATGATTCAAATCCACTCTAGAGTACCTGAAAATGGATATATAAGCAAATGTTAATTTTATTTAGAACCTACAAGAAGAAAAATCTTGAAGAGATTTGATCAAGGTTACAAAGGTTTAGAGAACCTTAAAATGGACTAGGAGTAAAACCGGTTTAAATAATTTCATTTGTTGACCATGCTTATAAAATGGTACCTTAGGATTTTACTCTTTTAAATGATTTGTTTCAACATAAAAGGTCTTGGAATAAAATGAAGTAAGACTATCTAATCTTTATTTTTTTTAGGGTTGGGACATTTTTTTGGGGTAATATCATTCACGAAAAAGTTCTTTGAATGGGAGTGGGAGTTACACAACCTCCCACTCTCTTCTCTCCTCTCTCCTCGTAATATTTTCATTTCCCATGCATTGTTGAACGTAACGGTATTATTATTATTTTTTTTTGGTAAAGATGAAGTCTATTGATTAGAAGAACAAAGGACACGCACAGGTTCATACAACCATAGTGGATAAAGGCCATCAAACCCCACCCCCCTCCTGGCGAGGGTATGGGCTACACCATTTGTCCCCCTTGGAACATAAGAAAAGTAACAGAAAAATCTGATTTAATGAGAGATACAATATCCTGAATGATAGTCATAGCATAAACATCTCCTTCAGTGGTTCAACCAAAAAACACATTAACAACAGGCAAACAATCTGATTCCACCTATATTTTCTGGAACCCTAATTGATTGGCTTCATATAATCCGTCTCTAATAGCATAGGCTTCTCCTGTTTGAACTGTTGGACACAAGCACTGTTTAGAGATGGCAAGAATAGGAGTACCATTAGAGCTACTTAATACAAACCCCAATCCACCCATCCGTTAAGGACCTGTTCCGCATCAGTATTACTTTTTATAAAGTCTTCTGGGGCCGGCTGGCAAGTGCTTGAAGTAGCCGTGGGATTTGAAAATTCTTCAACATGAACAGAATCTAACGAATGAGTATCCACACTACCAAGCTTCTTCGGCTCTTCGAATAACAACAATAGGTAAATTTTCAATATTATCAAAATACAGTTCATTTCTACTTTTCCAAATATACTAGCAGATGAAGGAAATATTAGATGCTAATCTGTTCTGATCCTTCTTAAACAAAAAACTACTGCATACAGTGCTAACAAACCAATCATAAAACTTCATAGAATCCATCATAGGAACACGAAAGGAAAAAGAAAAACCCAGCCACAAAGCCTTAGAAAAAGGACAAAATAACAAAAGATGCTCCCACTGACTCATTGGCTAAACCACACCTTCTATACAATAGGTCAACATTCACATTTCTTCTAGAGAGAACTTCAGTAACATCAAGTCCACCTGCACAACATCGTCATAGAAATTCTTTTATCTTAGGTAATGATTTACTGTCACACCCTAATTCTGGACAAACCAAAAGTATGATGAATCATCATAAGAATCAACGGTTCACGCCAAGATCTTGTAAGATTGTACCAACAATCCAAACCATACACATTCCACATAATCAGAGATAATAAAACAAATAACGGAAGTCTTTATTAATGAACTGAATGTCAAATGTGGTAGATAAATATCCAATTATCTCAAGAAATCAAGACATAAATATAATAAACTATTATAAATCCCATAAGTCAAATACAAAAAATAAAGATACTAAGCACAAATAGAGTAGAAACACTCGCATAATGAGTCATGCTCGTCCTCCACAGCTTGCACGTCCATAACTGCCACGTATCCATACGTTGATGCACTGATAAAATATTCGACAGTAACACCAGCATCATCAGAAACTAAAAGAATAGCGTACGCGAGAGTTAGCTCTCCAACATGAGCTCAGTGAGAAAACAAAATAATGTGCAAACATATGCATGCATTCGTATTCATATCTTTGGTCTGGTATAAGTTTGTAATGTGTTATGGTAGGGATGATCACTACACCTCCATGCATGAGAGTGTGAGCACGCCTAACAGATCACACACCGTTGTCACCCCACATCACCCACTACAGAATAGAGATAGAGCCAGAGATCCCGAATCACACACTGCCAAAACTCTCCTTGATACTCTACCCATACCAGTACCTATACTGGCGAGAGCTTGCAAATTGGGTTCGTGACTAATCAATCCCAGATGTCATCAAAGGTTTGTATCCAGGTCTTACCCCAACATCCCTTTATATGCTCATAGAGATAGAGCTAAGGTTCATTGGCAGAGCTTACAGCCACACACTGCGTACCTCAATTGATATCCTACGATGTACTAGTTCCGTTAAGATAACAACGATACAACGATGTCAATGTGAAGAACATAATAGAGATAGGCTAGAGCCTAATGGATCACACACCGCTACACTCCTCTTGATACTCTATCCAATCAAACACATCGACCACACACATAAGCACATGCCTATTATTCCTCATCATCAATATCACATCAGAAACCTAAATAAATATACATAAACAAATATATAATAAATATTAGATGACATGTGAGATGCACAAATGGTAACGTGTCGAATGCACCAAACTAATTATGTATTTCTTCACTGACCTAATTAATAAACTATAAATAGGGTAAGCAATGGTCGATCCCACAGAGAGTAATTTGATCAAGATTTATATTCTACTCAAACTCAATATAATAAATAATACTAAACAACACAATAACGAAGGCGGATTTTGGTTGGTTGAATCAAATTGAAAGTAAATAGACATAATTTAAATAGAAAAATAATTAGATTAGAAGATTTAGTTCTTGGTTCAATATCCACCCACACATGCAATGAGTAAAATTAATCACAACGTTAATCTTTTTCTCCCAATTAGAATTAAAGACCCTAGATAACAATACGCTCTGTTGCATGAATTTTTCCTTAAGTATCTCTACTGAAACAAACTCTTCAGAGAGATCTAACCATTAAACAACACTAAATAAGCTCTCAATGTTTAATTCAATGATAGCATTAAGAGGGTGAAAAATAGATCAATTTAAGCAATAATCACATACAAGCGGAGATTATTTAACTTGGATTATATTAATCACAATGATGAGATGAAAACTTGGAGATAATCATCTACCACTATTTGCTACTTGTGATTAAACCAAGACAATTACGTACCACAGATTCTAAATCTAACAATTAATATTAATCTAACAGATTCAATAGGCCATTACTGAATTATTTAGACAAATATCATAAATAAAAATAAAAGAATAACATAAGTAATTTAAATAAAAGAGAGAAGGAGAACGTTACTAAAAAACGATTACACCATTGACATGAGTTTGAGTTACAAAATCCCCTTGAACTGAATGAGAAAATTAGTCAGACATTACAATCTTTTTAGAAAGAGAAAAATTTCCAATAAGAGAGAGAGAGAGAGAGAGAGAGAGAGAGAGAGAGAGAGAGAGATTGATTATTTTCAACACTAGTGCTCTATATATAAAATATGACAAGCCTTTGTGACTTAGAACTCCTTCTTTGTGTATGATTCCTTCTTTGTGTATGATTCCTTTTTTATGTAGAATTCATTCTTTATTTAGAATTCTAAAATTGTAAAGTTTCTTTTTCTTCTTTGGATTCTTTTATTGTAGGTTTTCTAACTTGAGTAGGAGACTCTTTAAGAAAATTTCATCCACCATTGAATGCTTTAATCAGATCGTACGGCTGTTCCAATTTGGATTTGGATCAAATTTTCGTGTCAGACTTTGAGGCAACATTTGGCGGCCCAAACAAACTCGGATTTTTCTCTATAATACCATTCCGAAAAGGTTGAGACGTCCTTTAAAACTTTACTGAAGATAATTTTTCAATTCTGAAACTTTTTTCAAAAACCTACATAAAACTCAGAACGTCAATATTAAGAATGTTGAAATTTTCTTATCTTTTAGCAATTAATTCACAAAGTCTTTAAAATATGTCAAATTAATAAAATTCATCCTATTTAGTTTAATAAGGCATATAACATATTAAAAAACATAGTACAAAGAAAATAAAAATATAAAAATCACACACATATCAACAATCATACAAAGCTTAAGATCATTATAATAACAGAAAAATAAAAGAGAAGAGTAGCTTGTTATTGTCCAATTAGTATAGGTATTGTTCCCTCACCTATAAGTGATGTGCATTCCTCTTTTAAGCTTTGGAAATTACTTTGAACTAGTTGGAAACCTAAACAATTTATTAATTTAGATTAGGATTTGATTTTATCTAGTTACAGTAATCGAAATCCTTATCTAGTCTGCAAACAGGTCTTCCAGTCATTGACTGTTCAACTCTATGGTCAACTCAGTGGTCTTTGATATATGTCAACCGATCATTGTGTGGTCGACTCTGTGGTTGTGCATCATGTGACCACTGATGCAGCCACACAACCCTGGGACACTTTCCGAATGTCTATGGTTGACTTATTGGTCGCATTATAGTCGACCAGGGTAGCGACCACATAACCTTCAAGTTATGTTTTAGGCTTGCCTTCGATCTGATCCTTTGGCTCGACATTGGAACTCAACCTAAGATCATTCTATGACCTTTAATCATTGGTTTCAATTAACAATTAATCCCAATCTATTGTTGTCCATGATTTTTTTTAGGTTGCTTGGAAGATCTCATGATCTCAGTCACAGTGTTGGGTTCAACTCACCAACACATGATAAGAGATCTATTCTAATCAACTTGACATCTACAAAGATAGGTTTCTTACCTTAGGCTCCTTGCTGTGGAGAAATGAAAACCATTGACAAACTTTTCTACAAAATCTTTCTCCAAGTCTCCTTCTCTTTTTTCTCTTCCTCTCCTCTCTTTCTCTCAATTCTAAGGCTTGAGATTGATCCAAAAGAGTGAGAGAGGATAGAGAGACATCCTCTATATAGAGAGAAAATCTTCATATAGAGTGTTCTCACAATTAGGAAAGAGACCTTTTTATTTTGGAAAGTTTTCTAAACACAGAGTCGGTTCCGAGATTGATCAATCGACTCACAGGTCTCACAATCTGTCGACCACACAATCCAAAACAGTCGACCACACAAATTTAAATTTGATCGGTCGACCACACAAACTAAAATAGTCGACCATACATTGATTGATTTACTCACCAGTCGACGACACAGTCGACCAAGCAAACCAAATTTGACTGGTTTGACTATTTTAACTGGGTTTGCTTACCTGGCTTGTGGTTTCTTCATATGGTTGGTTCGCTTGAAGAGACTACGATGGGAAGACCTGTCACGACATGAGAACGTAAGGTTAGACCGGTTCGTGTCGTGCGGGTCTTATAACTCTACTACCCTTAAAACAAATTTTGTCTCTCCGAAATTTGAACGTACAGATCTTACATTTGCATCTCCAGATAAGAGACCAAACCTGCTTAGGAATGGATCTCCAATCAGTACAATTAGAAGTTGAAGGTTGATCCCTAATAGTATCCTAATGCAACTTTAAAAGAAAGTGAAAAACATTCTTAACAGAAACTTTACCATCAGGAGCAGTCTTCCAAATCAGCTTATCATTAACAGGAAATCATGGAATAGGAATTTTTCGAATTGCTTCCACTTTAATTGGCTGAAACAAAGAGTAAAGTAAGTCAACTCTCCAAGTGTGAGAGGTATTGTCAATAAGCTCAGATACAAAAGTATAACTTGCATGATCTTGTTTCGAAGAAAAAATTTTATGATCCTATAATGCAGGGACCCAACAATCCTCTCAAATTCGAATGCAATCCCCCGTACCAACAAGCCAAATTAAACCCTTCTTAAGCACATCACGGTCCAAAATAATTCCTCTCCAAACTCAACATGGATTATAACCAATCTTAGCATGCATGAGGTCAGAATGAGGAAAATAAATGGCCTTGAGAAATTTAACCCAATGAGCATCTAGGTGAAAAATTATTCTCCAAGCTAACTTTGCCAGAAGAGCTTGATTTTGCAAAGTAGGATCTCTTAAACCCAAACCACCTTCCCTTTTAGGAAGACATATTGTATTCCAGGACAGCCAATGGATAAGAGTGGTGGAATTTTCTTTACTCCAATAAAAAGAAGTTGTAGCTATTTTAAGATCCCTCAAATGAGATTTGGGAAGAGGGAAATGAGATTCAACAAAATTCAACAATGGAAGAGCCATAGCCTTAATAAGGATTTCCTTACCAGCATTAGAAAGAAGGCTCGCCTTTTCCAGTTTTGAAATTTTGAAAGATTTCTTTCTACATAATCAGCAAACAAAAGCTTCTTCGATGTGCCAAAATTTGGAGGCAGTCCAAGATCTTTTGATGGATCTTGACCATAGGGTATCTTTAATTCCCTAGAGAACCGCTTACAAAATTTTAAAGGGCTGTTAGGAGTAAATGTAAGGGAAGATTTCTTAAAATTTACTTCCTTCCTAGAGGCTTGACAATACAAATCCAAGCAATTTTTTACATTCGTAAGCTCATTGATTTTTGCATGGGAGAAAATCAGGCAGTCGTTTGCAAATAAAAGATGGGTGAGGGGCTCAGTTCTATTTCGGATTTGAAGACCCTTAAACTCATTCAAATGATGGCGTGCATTAAGAATACAAGATAAAGCATGAGCACACAAAATAAACAATGTTGGAGATAAAGGGTCACCCTGTCGAATTCCCCGAGAAGGTGTGAAAGAACCTCTTTCAGACCCATTAATAATAAGCATATAGGAAACTAATTTAATGGAGATCATAATCCAATTAATCCATTGCCAAGCAAATCCAAATCTAACTAGAATTGATTCAATGAAGGACCATTCCATTCGGTCATATGCCTTCATCATGTCAAGCTTAAGAGCGAGTAAAAAAAGGATTTACCTTTCTTTTTTTTCCTCAAATAATGAAAAGCCTCATGTGCCATGAGGATATTATTAGAAATTTACCTATTTTGAATAAAAGCAGATCGGTTAGCTACAATAATATCATTGAGAATGGTTTTGAGCCTCCCAATTAAAATTTTTGAGATAATTTTCAGTACCACATTATACAAACTAATTGGCCGAAAATGTTGAAGAAGCTCAGGTGCTTATTCTTGGGGATGAGGCATATATAAGTACGATTCAAAGAAGGAGGTAATGAACACAGATCTTAAAATGTCCTGCCTTGTGTTCGACCAAAACTTCTAAAAATAAAGAGGGGGATGTCCATTAGGGCCAGGTGACTTTAAAGGGGCCAAACTGAAAGTTGCTGCCTTAATTTCCTCCTCATCTAGAACAACACACAAAGCAGAATTCATATCAGTCATAACCAGAGGCTCCACATAGGCATAAACATTATCCACATAGGCATAAACATTATCCATTGTATGTTGAGAAACTCCCTTAGAAGTGAAAGCCATATGAAAATGTTGGTGAAAGGCCTGATAAATTTCTCCTTCATTAGAAGACCAAACACCAAAATTAAGCTTAATTTGAGAGATTCCATTTTTCTGTCTTTTATGAATATTAGTGGCATAAAAGAAACCAGTATTGGCATCACCACAATGTAACCAATCGATACGAGCTTTTTGCTTCCAAAGAATTTCTTCCCTGAGTAAAAGCTCTTCTAACTGAGAAATAAGAAAATTCTCTTTACCTTGATCATACTCCAGACCATTCTGGGTTTGCAGCTGAAGAGGTTCCTTCTTTAGATGTTGAATAGTGGCCTGCACTTTACCAAAAACCTCCTTGTTCCAAGTCTGAAAAAGTAACTGACTATCAGATATCTTTTTTCCTAAAACCTCTGCAGCCGAACCAGAATGTTGGTTATTCCAAACCAACATTGCTCAACAACATCCCTACACCAATCATGCCTCAGCCACACGGCTTCAAAGCGAAAAGGTCTAATGCCAGCAAATGTCTTCCCCTTGACATCTAAAACTAAAGGGCTATGATCAGAACCCAACATTGGCTTAATGTAAGCCAAAGCAGAAGGAAAAGAAGTCTTCCAAGAAGGATTAACCAAAACCCTATCTAATTTGGCCCTGATATTCTCAGACCCCTTCCTTCTGTTTGACCAGGTAAACATAGGATCCTTCATCGGGAAATTAGATAAATTACAACAATCAATAGCCTGTCGAAATTGTAAGCAATCATGACTACAATCTTTCCGGCCCCCTATCTTCTCCTTCAAGATAAAAAAGAATTAGAATCACCAATGCAAGCCCATTTATCCTATTTCTGAATACTAAGAGATTTAAGTTGATTCAATGTCTCAGGACATTTACTCTTAATTAGATCCCCATAAACACATGAAAGAAAGAAGAAAGCACAGACCAAGAAACCTTAACATCAATAATACGATTATTAACACTACCTTGAGACTGCCAAAGAAGTGCCAACCCCCTAGAATGATTTTGAGGATCAACCACACAAGAGTGAGTAAACTTGGACCTTCGAAAGAGAGCTTCAATCTTCCTCTTAACCATACGAGTTTCCATCAAAAAAGACTATGTCAGATTGTTCTTCCCGTAGGAGATTAAATAAAGCCCGAACTATCGAGGGACTGTAAGATATTTTATGGGCTAAATTAATTATAAGGTTAGTTAGTTCAGTGGGAGTCTAGTTACAGATAGATCGATTTAAGTATGATTAGAGATGGACCAACATGGTCCACTGTGGGACTGGTCCAGGGTTAGGGGTGGTATTATAAATACCAATGGTTAGAGTCCCCATAGCCATGGTGTTATTTTCTTCTCCTGTTCCCATACGCAGAGAGAAGGTCAAGGGATCCTGACAGGCTGTGGAAGACTCTGATCCAAGCATTCAAAGCAAAGAAAACGGTCGAAAATCAATCTACAACAAGAGGTATGTATCTTATCATCTCTTTTCAATACCCATTGTATTCTAGTAATCTGTGTGGTGTGTTCGTTAGGATTCATGGAAAATCTCATGGGAAAAATCCAAAGATGATCTAAAAAATCATACAATGGTATCAGAGCCACTCACACAGACCTAAGATCGATGAGAAAGCATTGTAAAGATTGTATGTTTGAATGGAATGGAAAAGGGAGAGATTTTTCTCCCAAAATTCTCTATGAACCTGTCTAGGGTTTGGACTAAGGGTGTCAACGGGCCAGTCTGGGCCAGTTTTGGTCTGGGCTGAACCGATGTCGGGTTTTATAAGCCCAGCCCAAAACATGTCCATTAAGAGTTCGGGCTAGGGTGGGCTGCGCTGGACACAATAACTAACGAGCTGGTCCGGTGTCGGTTTGATATCGGGCTGGATTTATTGAGGCGATTTCGGGTTGGTTTGGTCCGGATCGGGCTTATCGCGCTTATCGGGCCCCTTTTATATGTAAACTATATAGCATATTTTATTATTTCTATCTATAAAATTAGCATTATTCCTTCCATATGTATGTAATTTAATAAACTATAACAATTAACATAATCTTTTCAACTATAGATTCACATAATCTTCTAGATCATGAAGTGAACTCTAATAGTGTAACACAATCTATTAAAATTTAAAACCATTAAAATTAAGAAATTGGGCCCGAACGGACTTTACCGGTGTTCGGGTTGGGTTTTATCGGTTTGAATAATTCGGGCTTCTTAACGGACCGGTCCGGTTTGGTTTTGGTTTGGGCTGAAACGGTGTCGGGCTTTACAAGCTCAGACCAAAACCTGTCCATTAAGGCTCGGTCCAGGTTGGATTCGGGTTATATCGGGCTGGCTCGGTCCGTGCTATCGGGCCGGGCCCAGTTTTGACACCCTTAGTTTGGACCCTTGAAATTTTTTTCGAACCATTAAAAAGAAAAATAAATCATATAGGATTGTAAGCTCAGTGAGACGGAGCCGACGACATAAAATAGGTCGCCGGAAGCATCCTGACGCGCCTTCACGCGCCTCCTGAAAAAGCGCATGAGATCCACGCGCTGACAGATATTATTTAAAAAAAAAAAAAGGAAAAGGTAGGGCTGACGTCATCTGGTCAGCCCTGTACTGGACCGAGCTGATTTGGGCCAGTTCGAGATCGAACCCGGGCCCAGACCAGTCCGGCCAGGCCCAAGGGGACCGTGAACCCGACTCATGGTGCACGTACAGTTTGCATGTGTGACCCGAGACCAATCCCCGAGCCCGAATATTTGACCCGACAACCTCACCATTGGACTCGAATCTATGACCCGGGAACCTGGACGATGACCTAAATTTTTTATCCCAGGACCCAACCCTTTGACCCGGAAAATGGACCCGAGAACCCGAATGGGATGGGTTGGTTGGACCGAAGGTTGAACCGCTAGTTTACGGTTCGGTTTAAAGGCAAGACCATTTGGTTTGGCTTGGACCAAAGCATTAAAAAAAAAGTTTTAATTTGTGGGTTCGGTCTGCCCATAACCGAGTTCGGCCAGACCGAACTGACCCAGACTGAACCGCCCAGAACCGGTTCAGGATGCAAGAATGTAGGTGCCAACTTTGATCAGTGATTGTGGGAGCTAGGAGCGTCGGATTTTGATGCTGTTTTTTGTGCTGTGTTCTTATTTTTGTGCTCTATAATTTGATACATAGTTTGACACAGTTTGATGATTCGAAAATTTATTTTTGACTAAAAAGTGTCCCAAATTAGTCCGGTTTGTAGTTTTCTATTTGTTTGTCAATTATTTTTGTACCAGATGCTTGTAGAAGGTTATGTGTGCATGAAATTTTATTTATTGACCCACAAGGTACTGCAAAGTAGGGTTTAGGGATATCATTGTGGAATTAGGTGGAACCCACCAAAGTGGTACACCTAGTTTCATCATGATGTCTTCAAATTCAAAGTTCATGTACTTGTAAATGCTTGTGTAAGGGCAATGTACACCCAAAGGTGGCATTGTCAAGTTTTGATCAAATTAAGGTTTGTGGGTGTCATGTGAAGATTGAGTGGAATCCACCAAAGTGGTACACTCAGTTCCAATATGGTGGTCCTCAAACCCCAAATTTGTATATTTACATGTACAATAAAATATTTATTTTAATACACTGTTCTCCATGGTGTGAAAAACAGCTAAGAAAGACAGTGTTAACCCAAATGTGGCATTGTTAAAGTTAAAGGTAAGTTCATGCACATGAGTTGAAAGAGTTTTGACTTTAGGGGGTCTCATTAACCCAAAGGTGGTGGGATTTTCGAGAGTCATTATTCTTTCGCAGTCACTGCACAGAAACTGAGAAGACCACTGCATGTTTATCCCAAAGGAGAATGTGTAGTTGGTTATTGAAAAATGATATTTATTTGCATGAATGATTTATATGGTTAATGCAAGTAAAATGTATGTGTATGAGTCTTCAGTTGTTTGATACTGTATTTAAACTCATACACTGATGTGTTCATCCAAGTATAACTGTCCCAAAGAATGTTTTGATATCTATCTTTTTTCATTCGGGACAAAGTATAAATAAATATAAATTGCATGTGTTTATATGAGTCTTATGTAATTTATCTATTGCAGGACATTTGTGTTTGGACTCATATAATGATGATGATTTATGTCTCTGAGGATGTCTGTCTCAGTGAATGTACCATATGGTTTGGTAGTTTCTTTCCCACTCTTTCGGGGACAAAGAATAAAATTTATTATGAAAAGATTGGAGACTAGTCTAGGATCGTTTGACCTAGATGTATCTTTCATAGTAGTTTACATAAGTTGTGAGGTATTCTACTATTGAGGTTATGTGTAACAGTATTAAGATGAGAAATATGCGAAGGGATTATCTAAGAAAAATCCAAAGGATAAGAATAATGTTTTAGAAAGGGTCAAAAGATAGTTTATTGACCTAGCTCTCTAGCACCAGTTATGTTGAAAATGTTAATGTGATGAAGTATTTTTGGGAGCTATTAACTATCACTGAAAATCTCAAGGACAATGAGACCAATGTAGTTGATATATTAAATATTCTATTCCTTGTTAGAAAATATATTCAGATCTAGGTGGCTTACATTATCAAATGGAAGAAACAGCTAGTGATAAGATTGTTGTTGGGTAACTCCAAGGTGGATTACTCAAAGATGGGGAGATTGACCAAAGATAGGTGGTTTGACCAAATACTGTTAAGCATATCTAGAAAAAGATAACGATTCTAGGACTCCCTATGCATTTGGGGTAAGGGGGTTTTGAAGAGTGTTGGCTTGGATATTGTAAAGTTTCTTTTACATTCAAATGCTTTTTTCGCTCTTGATTTTACTTTGTTTTATGTTTATTGTTTGACTTAACATGTTGTTCCCAAATTAAAAATGTAATGTTGTTATTTGAAATATCGGAATGTAAAGTTTTTCTTTTCAACTAAATGGAAAGAAATTATGCTATTATGGTCCTTATGATGTTGTAAGGTAAATGACTGCATGTAATGTTGATCGTATTTGCTATGTGATATGGTGAATAGTTTTTCATGTTTAACTGTACAATCATAGGTTCGACTAGTTGTACCAGTCATAGTTGAACTCTAGGGCAATGTAGAGACAGGTTAAGGTGGTTTTATTGGAATGGTTGAAAGATTTTATCAATGGGAGTCTTTAGATTCTCTTAGTCAGTGGGAGTATTCAGATATGCTTGGTTATTGAGAGATCTGGTAATTGATGGTTTATCTGTAATTGTTTGTTTTGCCTGTGACTTAATAGGCAGGATTATTAGTGAACATTTATTGCTTGTATGTATTCTTGATTATTTAGGACATGTCAAGTCGCAAGGCGGTATTTAGCCAAAGAAGGTGGTAAGCCAAAGTATGATATTAGTCCAAATTGGAGGCGTTTTGCCTATATAAAGTTGGATAATATCAAAGTGCGTTGACCTATAAAGATTTTAAGGTAACGAGATCGTAGTAATTCGATCATTGGACTCAAGTATTCATTTCAAAGTGATTTATGTCATTAAGTAGACCTCTGTATGTGACTGATAGAAGGGGGTACACCGGATGTGTAGGAGTACTTTTCGCTGTTGTTCGGCATTGGTAGGCTTGATGACTAGATCAAAGTAAAGGATGATTTTGGTATAATTAGATTACATGGTCACATTGGATCAATGGTGAATTTATAATTAATATAGCCCAAGTGGGTGATTGTAAGATATTTTATGGGCTAAATTAATTATAAGGTTAGATGGTTCAGTGGGAGTCTAGTTACAGATAGACCGATTTAAGTATGATTAGAGAATGACCAACTTGGTCTATTGTGGGACTGGTCCAGGGTTGGGGGTGGTATTATAAATACCAATGGTTAGAGTCCCCACAGCCACGGTATTATTTTCTTCTCCCGTTCCCATACGCAGAAAGAAGGTCAAGGGATCCCGACAAGCTGTGGAAGACTCTGATCCAAGCATTCAAAGCATTCAAAACAAAGAAAACGGTCGAAAATCAATCTACAACAAGAGGTATGTATCTTATCATCTTTTTTTAATACCCATTGTATTCTAATAATTTGTGTGGTGTGTTCGTTAGGGTTCATGAAAAATCTCATGGAAAAAACCCAAAGAAGATCTAAAAAATCTTACAAGGACTCCCCAAACCCCGACAGTTCTAGTTGAGAATCTTCACGGTTGCCCGTGTTGCTGTTTGTCCCCAGACACCACAGGTTGAGAGGATAAAAAATGACCAGTCCCTTCTTCCATTTCTTCAGAGGCAATAGGAGTTGAACGAGCCCTTTTTGCAGGTGGTGCAATACCCGAAATACAATGTGGAATCCGATCAGAGATTTCGCCAGAGAAACTCGAACTAGCACCCAAAGACGGATTGAAATCGTCTCTTGCGAGGCTTTTCGCAGGAGAGGTCGCTGCGTTGAATCGATGCACGCCACGTGGAACACCTTGTATCTGACGTCTCCAGACGTTATGCCGTAGGACGTGGAGATTTTCACCGCGATACACCCAGCCGAAATAACTGAAGGGAAGGTTTTGGGGAAAATCACTAAAGGGTGAGTGAGTGAGTGAGCAGAGCAGGAGAGAAAGGGAGAAAGCCGAAGGAAGGAGCTCGAATCCTGTAAATGGTTATCAGGGTTTTCTTTTAGGGTTTCTCAGATGGGTCTTCTGGACTTCGGTTGAGTTAAAGAGAGGGGAAGCTAAGAAGAGGCCGGCGGGTTTTGAGGGTGGAGAGGAGGGCTTGAGAGTGCTTGAGCCAGATCGGGGAGATAGTGAGAGGGTGAGACAAAAGAAGAGGAAGATCAGGGATGGGAGCCGAGATCGGAGGGGAGAGATCTGAGAGCTGGGAGAAGCCTGAAACTCGGAAAGGGAAGCTCCAAGGTATTATCCCCATTCCTCCGTCGCCTGAAACTCAGAAAGGGAAGCTCCAAGGTATTATCCCCATTACTCCGCCGCTCTCTCTGTCTCATTTCTCTCTTCTTCCTCTTTCAATCCTTGATTCCTTTTTTGATAAGACCGCTCTTAGAAAGATGAAACAAAACCAAACCGAAATAGTTCGGAGCCCAGAAAAAACTACTTCTTCGTAAGTGAGGTGAGTCTCCTCCCTCTGAAACGCAACTGGTCTGCTTTCCTATTTTTCAGATTCAAAAAGGGCATTTGATATGATGCTTATGGTTGAGGATTGTGTCTACTGCAGTTGGCTTTCATAAGACATTAGTTGAAAGAATCTCCATGTGTTGCGCATCTGAGAATAGCAGCTACGTCTCCTGCGGATACCCTTGCAGGAGACGATTTGAATCCCCCAAAGACTGTGTAGTCGAAATAGGTGCTTGCAGATGCAAACCTGAGGATGAAGATTGGGAAGAAAAAGGTAAACCCAAAGAAATATCTATTGGTTGAATCGGATTTGCTGAACCAATATGATAATCGAATAACCTGGGAACCAGCAAATTGAATACTACTTGTGTGAACTCATGGTTTTTTTCAATATATGACGTCAGTAAATCTGTTTGATATTGTGACAGATTAGAAGATGAGGCTGACGAGTGTGGACAGCAAAGACCATTCTTGATATCAGCAGCATGGTAGCCATAGGATCCGAATAGTGTGAAACATGCATTTGCTGATCAAAACCCTCAATCACACGTAGCCATATACATTCGTCACTCTTGGAAATACGAGGCGACAGAACAGATGATGGGGGGAAAAAGGGTACCAGTCCTCTGCATGCTCCTACAGAAGGTTCCAGTAGTCTTCCTATTGGCTGCATGGTCAGTAACTGATTTCGACGATTCACCTAGTTCAATATCCGTTATCCTCGCTGGAGAAAACATCGGAGTAGAATAAGCTTTTGTTGCCGGAGAAAACATCGGAGTAGAATAAGCTGTAGTGGTACTGTGACAGGGTAATACTATTATTGTATCTTTTAGGTAAACGATATGAAACTGCTAATTATCATTATCAATTGCTAATTATCATTATAAATTGCTAATCGATATCGATAATTCGATATATAAATGATTTTGTTATAAAAGGTTTAAAAAGTTTCGATTGCAGTATTCAACAGTTTAGAATATCGATTCTTTATTCGGTTTCTTAACGGTTCAATTTGTTATTATACAATTATGTTTGCTATTGAATTCATTATAATGGTTGCTTGGAAGTCTGATTGAGAATAAACAGATCTAAGCCTAAAAGAAAGCCATTGAATTAAAGCATTCAATATAATGCCACTTAAATTTGAAGCCTTCATCAATTGAGAGAGAGAGAGAGAGAGTGATTAATCCCCAATTGTTGAGAAGAAGGGACTAAGAGAAAGAGACTGATTAATCCCCAATCGTTGAGAAGAAAGGGACTAAGGGAGTCTGGCTCTGGTCTCTAGTGGAGGCTTTAGGCATGGACCTAAGGGTGTCAAAAATGAAATCGAACCGAATCGTTTAAATCGTAACCAACAAATCGTTTATTAAATGGTTCGATGCTGGTTTATAATTTGACACTGTATACCGAAATCGAACCAAACCATTTAACCGATGATGTGAACCTAGTTAAAACCATATAATCAAATCATTTAATCAAACCGACAAATTATTCTTATTAAAACCATATGACACTTGACTTTTCCATTCCCAAGTCAATACACAAGTAACATATTTGAATTGGTTTTTCAGTTTTGAATTTATAATGTTATCATTTCTTTAATTAAAAAACTAAGTGTAAAATCTAAAGATAGAAAAAGACAACAATGCTAAAATTAAAAATTAAATAAATTATAAAATTAAAACCCTTTCATCTTCGTCTATTAACTATGTTACTCTTCTCTCTCGTTTCTTTCCCAGTTTAATAGTTTTTTATACTTGAGCCTTTAGCAGAACTGATAAGCTGAACCGTTTGTAAAACTTCAACTAAAATCCTTAAATTTAAAATCGTTTAAAAACCGACAATTGAAACCGTTTAACCTGTTAACTTGAAAAACTATTCACAAACCGATAAACCAATTAATAAACGGTTTCAATAGGAACAAAACCGTTTATTAAATGGTGTGATTTCGATATTACCTTTTGCGATTGAACCAAACCGGGAATTTGAATACGCACCATTTAACCCTTACGTGGAGCTAAAACTAGAGGAACTCTGGAAATTGGAGCATAATTGGCAAGAAGGATTGAAAGTGATAGGGTTAACTGGTTGAGGGTCTTTAGGGTATTAGACGATTACTGTATTAAGGAATTAGCTACGTATACAATTTTGTTCGATAAATAATTGATTTCATTCTGACGATAAATCAGTGGAATATCATACCATACAGTACAATTGAATCCAGTACAATACAATATCGATATCATCATTTTACCTTTTGTATCATACCGAATAACACACCAATGGACACCCTTAATTGGGATGGAGGGATTTAATAAACCTCTAGAATGTATGCACTAGGTGGTTAAAATAAAAACTAATGGAACTTGAACATGAAAAAAATAAAAACTAATGGAACTTGAACATGGAATACGAAAACATCCATATAATGCTTTTTCCCACCTTCTGAGTATATCATGCCAGGTTATCCTTGAATGAGTTTCCAAGGGATCCCAAAAGTGTTGAATAATTTTTTCCTTATGATATTTTTTCATTGACATCTCTATTCACAATTTGCATTTCGAAAAGTCACAATTTACAAAGATATAGTAAACTGCCAATGGCCCTTTGTTTGGGTGGCTCACATCACTTTGCAAGAGAAAGATCCGAGATTCGAGTTCTATGGTATGAACTATATATGAAGTTTACTCGGTCACGCCACGGATCAAGTAATCGATATTGGGTCAATTGATTTGTATCGGCCTTTTTTTCTGCTACATAAAACAATAGAATATTCTTACTCTGTTTTCGTTTAAAAAAAAAGAAGAAGAGAGAGAGATAGTAAACTCTACAGCTTCCCAAATGGTTTCAAACTGAATATCCTATCTTTACTATCAGTTTAATAGTGAAAGTTTTAATGCTATATTATTTATTCAAATCGCTTATCACTCCTTAATTGCAAAATATTTTTGCATTTTTGTAATATTATTTAAAATAAATATTTGCATGTTGAAAAATCACATTTGAAGAATGGAAAGAAATCTGCTTGCATACTTAATTTCTGTTGATGAGTTTTTCTCTCTTCCACAGTGGCTGCAGCAATGGAAGGATATGGTTAAAGATATGAAGAAGGAAGGCAGATACCTTTTTTTCATGGCTTCGTTCCTTTGTTGGCATATTTGGTTGACTCGGAATGACTTTCATTTTAATAGAAGAAGCTGGAGTCCTGAACAAGTTATTGCTCATGCTGTTGCAACGTTTCAAGAATATAAAACTGTTCACTTCGTGGATAATCACTCAGAGGCCGATGTTGGTGCCCAAGATGAACCTGCCTAGTCGATTTCTTCTAGCTCATCTCCCCTGTTTATCATGAATATTGATGCTAGCATTAAACCAGGTTCATCTACTGGGGGTATTGGTTACTGTTGTAAGCCAGAGTTTAGTTCATTTTGCAAGGCTGTTTTGGCTCCATATTCTTTTAAGGAAAACATTGAAGGTGAGTCCCTAGCGATTCGTTTGGCGATGATGGATGTGCTTTACAATAGCTGGAAGAATATGGAAATTAGAACTAACTGTAAGCAGCTAGTGGATATTCTCAACCAAAAAGAGAAGAACTATCCAAGATCTGTTTTGGCGATTGTTCGGGATAACTTAAACATGGTATCATCTTTTTCGATGTGTTACTTCACCTTTATTCTCAAAGGTAAGAATGGCATAGCCCATACCTTGGCAAGAGAGACACTCACCATTTCTGATTTGGTGGAGTGGCCAATTTCTGAATCTTGGATTTGTGATCTATGTTGTGCTGAAAATTTGGATGTTTCTTAGTTTTTTTATCAATAAATTTGCATTTCATCCAAAAAAAAAGAAGTTATGTATCATAATTAAATCCCAAGATGCAATATAAAAAAGGGTCCAGCTAAATGTCATTGTTCAGTGACAAAAGTCTTGCCACCGATCCCTTTTAATACATATTCTTTTTTTTTTTTTTAAGTAGGAGATCATTCTATTGATCCCTTTTAATACATATTCATTGATCATCATAGAAATCACAATATACTGGATAATTTTGATATTTCAATGGAAGGGTTGCCAAATCTACTAGTTTAGACACCTAACTGACAAGTCTAGTTGTCACCTACTTGGGCGACAACTAACTTTTCCCCGGTAAAAAATGGAAAAGGTTAGAATCAATCCTAAACTCACCTCTTCTAGAGCCCCGCATAGGTGGGATTAGCAATGAATAATGACCCTTTATACTATTAATAAACTATATGAAATGCAATTTGTGAGATTTTTTTATTTTTCTGGGGAGAGGATGATCAAGAAGAAGATTTAGATGGAAGTGGGGTATAAGTGTTTGTTTGGTTGGTAAGAAATGCTATCTACAAATCAAGAATGAATGAGTTTGGAGTTGGACAAGGGAGTAAGTAGAGAAAAAACCAATAAAAGAAGGGATGGAAGCTTAAAAATGGTTTTGGCATATAAGGATAAGGATCTGACTTTAAGCTTTGGACAAGAAGAGAGTCCAAATGAAAGTACTTCACACTAATAGCCAAATCATCTTCAAGTTGCAGGGTAGGACCACCAAGCCATATCAGCTCATGGATTCTTCCTGTCATTGTCTCTCTTCCATGACAAAGTCTTATAAAACACAAAGGCTGCCATTTGGTATATATGCATTCATGGAATGTATTTTAGGTTAAGAATACCATTTGAGCTTGACAAAAAAAAAGTGTTTGACATGTATTCTTGTTTCTGGATCATGAATGTATTAGAAAATGTTATCCCATTTTGCATTCTAATGAAAATGCCTTGCTTTTTACTTTGTTCTCGTTCTATTTTATGAACATTCTCCCTTCTTAGAATTTATTTCTATAAACCCATGATACTCACACTAGACCGCAAGAAAAAATCCAAACTATTTTATAATGGGTTTCTAGTGCATGTGGTCTAAATCAGTTGGGTTTTAGTTTATTGGTTCGAATTTGGTCAGTTCAAGATGTAACAAATATAAATCAAAATCGATGAATCAATTACTATTTCATTTCAAACTATCAAACCAAAACCAATTAATAATTAGTTTGACTTAGTTGGTTCTTAATTGATTTCCCTTTAATATCCTCTTCCCATCAGAGGTCAAGCCAATATGACATTCTAGTATTGAAAGAGTGCGAAAATCCATCTATTCCAACAGAAATAAAATGACAACAAGAGATGAGAAAGTGAGAATAGACAAGAGATGTTATAATATTTAATTGATTTAACCGGTTTATTGGGATGTAGTTGATGGTTTCTCAGTTAAAACCAAAACCAACCAATTAGTCACGGTTCAATTGGATTCAGGTTTAAACGATTGATTTCATTTTGGTCTATCATTTTCAGTTCATAATTGGCACCCATAGTTATAGTTAGTCCTACAAAGGGTATGGGACTCACATCTAGTTAAAAGCTGAAAATAAGATGAGGGAAGAAGAATTGGCACATTAGCGGAGTATACATAATGACATCTTACACGTCAAGTCAATGAAAGGAGTATACATAATGACATCTTATACGTGCAAGTCAATGAAAACACGAGAAAAACATATCATAATTTTTTTCTTTGATAAACAAAATATATCATAGTTTGAATATAAGAAGAGACATAAATGGTCAAAGTTAAAGAAGGTGAGAGTGCATGTAGTGTGGGCAACATGTCCCTACTTTTCCCTTTAAGATAAAACACCCAAATTCATATTATTCCACTCCCCAAAAAATTAAAAAAAATAAAAATTACTGATTTATAAGAAAATGATCCACTACTTTTTTTTTTTTTTTTTGGTATGCCTACTTAGACCTAATTTTTTTTTTAATGGAAACTATAACTTTGAAAAAGTTACTATTCTGTGTAAGGCTAGTTTGGGAAAATAAGCCCTTCATATGCCGTAGGTGGAGGCGTGGAGCATCCAGGCAAGTTTCTTCATAGGGTCTAGTGGAAAGCATTATTCTTAACAATGTATATAAAAAGAATAAATTAGGAAATAAGTTGTTTTAACATATTTTTTAGGGATTGGACCGATTTAGTTGTTTTAACAGTTTGCAACTAAAATATTTTTATTTCTGATACTTTAGAACCAAACTCTACAATGGTTCAAGACATTTCTATCTATTTCAAGTCATTTGGAGAGCTCATAGTATCAAATGAATCATTAGCGAGAAAAGGATACAATAACCACTCTATTTTCCCAAAAAAAAAAAAGAAAAAAAAAGACAAGCTCTTTTCTTGATAACTTAGCAAATATCATAAATTACAATCTTAATCACATCATTGATAATGTATGAGACTAATACTCCTATATATTTTCAGTCATCCATTTGTTTTTGAAATAATAACTTTTTAACAATCTCCCAAGGCTATATGTTAACTTATGTAAAAGAAGTGTCAGGTCACATTTACAAAATGTTACAATGGTTTCGTGTCATTTTGAGTCAAGTTAAACCATTAGAGAGAAAATGAGACACTAATTCACTCCCCCCTCCCTCACTCATCCAAGAAAAATTAAGTACTTACCAAATTTCATAAATTACGTTCTCAATCACATTGCACATGATGTATGAGGCTAATAATCCTACATGGATATGATTTCTTTTTCACCCAAAAAAAAAAAAAAAAAAAACGTTTTGTCACATTCACAGAATTTGGATGTCTAAACAACCAACAAGTTTAGTTTGTAAATATATTAGCGAAACTTCAGCTCCCTTTACAATGTCCCTATGATCTCCAATTGTTATTGGATATTTTTTTTTTTGGTAAGATTGTTATTACATAGAGATGCTTTGGGTGGCTTCTTTATGTGTTTTGTGAATGCATCTACAGAATGGGTCTTTTTTACGAGTGCTTCTGGTGGTCCTCTTGTAAATATTTTTTCGTATACCTTTCCTTTTTCAATATATATATATATATATATATATATATATATATATATATATATATATATATGGGAATCAAAATATATACGAGTGTTCTTAGAAACTTACACTTAAAGATCCTTTCTCATGAATTTTTGAAAGCACTCCCAAACACTACCAAACACTACAGGACCTTACTTGAACAAAGAAGAAGAAATGGAGGAATTGATGAACTTGATATGACACTGAGAGGGGGGGGGTGAATCAGTGTCTAAAACTTTTCTCTGATTAATTCTCGCTGCCCGGAGCTGATGGAGATATATTCATTTACACACACACAAGCGTATGCAAATCTACCTCGCTACCACTGAACACACCACGCTTAACTCGCACCCACGAGAAGCAAGTCACAATTTTTTTAGGCTTATAATTATGCCTTACAATTTTTCCCCCACTAGCTAAGTATTCAATAATTTTCACCTACGCTAGCATACAATATATTGAAAGCAACAAATAGGTAGGGAATTGAAAAACCTTACAACTGCTTTTGAATGACCATCAATATCTCTGAAGCTTCACACTGCCCTTAGGTACTCTCTAACAGTCTTCAATGATGATAGAGATCGATTCACAGAGCACACCTCATCGACAGGGTTCCAATCTCTTCCACACAACCCATAATCACCATGAATATGAAAATAAAAGCTCTACTGACCTCTCATAGGGATTTAGCACTCCATTGATGCACAAAGAAGAGGTAGTTGGTGATTGATCACTCCCACAGGGCACGAAACCCTAGAAAACCTTCTCTGTGCCTTCAAAACGCTCTTTTTAATTTTTATCTTGGTTTTTATGACTCCCAACGGCGCCCAATAGATAGGGCATCGAAAAATATGAATGCTGCAATTTGAACGGACCGATTTGGAGCTCGGATGAAGAAGTTATGGCAGTTTGAAGATTGGCTAATCTCGGATAAGGAAAGAGAATCTTTCCTTATATAACTCGCACACGCGCCGCACCGTAGCCGAGCCGCGTCTTTGTGGGCTGTCAGATGCGAATCTAAGAGGTGAGGATCAGTCCTCGCCGCGGATCTTGGATCTCCTTCTCTTTTTCTTGACGAAAAAACCCCTATACAACTTGTGAAATGCCGAAATTGCCCCTAAACAACTTATGAAATGACTTTTTCGAGCGATTCGACAGAAACTGCGATATCTCGCTCATCCGACGTCGGAATTGAGTGATTCAAGTTGCGTTGGAAAGATAACTCGACGCTCTACATCTTTCCACTGCCGGATTTCCATGAACCTGCTGCGGGACCCACAAAAAATAGACCCAAAGTTAAAACTCTGTCAAACCTTGGAATTTGAACCCGAAACTTTGTGTGCATGCATACCAAGTGCCGTGGGCTGCCGTGTTGACATGTCACCTTGCCATCACACCTGTGGGTCCCACTCACATTTTTTCTCTCTCCTCTTTCTCTCTCTTCTGATTCTCTTTCTTCTTTCTCTCTCTTGAATTTCTCTTTAACGCCACAACACCGAAACATGAAACATGGACATGATTAGAAAAGCTCCGGGAACACCGTCGCATCATCGAAACTTCGACCGCATCATCGAAACTTCGGCCACATCACCGGTGGGGTCCACAAACACTCTCTCTCATCAAAATCGGTGTAATATCCCATTTAACTCATTGTAAGTCATCCGAAACATATGTAGAACCTTGTAGAACACATAAGCGAAGTTGCCACATACGTGCCTATCGTACACCGACACTCTCTCTCCTACACTGATACTCTCTCTCCTCATTTCTCTGACTGAATGCTCATAAGCACTGTCACATCAGCCAAGTTGCCAACAATGACAACATAAAGTCCAACAATCTCCCCCTTTGGAATTGTTGGCAACTCATTACGCACATGAGATCTTTCTCCCCCTTTGACAACAAATACAAAGGGGTATGCCACATAGGAGTGCCCACCGCATCTTTCCAATCCTATGGGCCCAAAAAAAATAATAAACAATTATATCAACACATAACAACATCACCAGACTCCCCCTGAGTTCAACATAAGGAGATGAAGTATAACAAACATATGCATACACCACTCAACACATAAATACCATAGGACTCCCCCTGAGTCTATCATCGGGAGCAAAAGGATATAGCAAATACACCTTTGCTCCCCCCTCACTCCAAGCACCTCACTGCTTGGTGAGTATGGTCATGCATGAATCTTCGACACTCTCTATCAGAGTGTATAAATTCCTTGAGGTTCTCTGTCCTGAAGCCACAATCTTGCCACTATCAACTCTTTTGATCTCACATCCCTGTTTATTGAAGATCACTTCATGCCCTCTGTCACAAATCTGACTGATGCTGAGAACGTTGTGCTTGAGTCCTGACACATAAAACACATCATGGAGTTTCACCTTTCCATTGTTGATTGCTGATAGAACCCTTTCCCGTTACCTTGGCCCCTTCATTGTTTCCAAACTTCACTATACCTCCCTCATACTGTTAAAGCTGTTGAAACATTTTCTTGTTACCTGTCATGTGACTAGAGCATCCACTGTCGAGTATCCAAGGAGACGGCTTGTCATGTGTCTTGAGAGTTGTCTCGAAGCATACAACATCATTACTTTGTCCTTCTACAAAATCTGCAATGATTTTCTTTTTCCACACTTTTCTAACAACTGGTGGAGTTTTTTTGTTCATTCTCTGCTTAACTTTTCTTTGACCATTTTCCCTTTGTTGTGTCACTTTTTGCAGAGGTGGCATGAATGAAAAAATTGTTCTGCATTCTCTTGCAATATGCCCATAGTTATGACAATTGTAGCACTCAACAAAATTTTCTTCAAGGGAAGCAAACTGATTTCTACTTTCAAATCTGACTTCTCTCATGTTGAATTTGCATGTAGCTATCTTATGACCATAAGCATTACATTTATAACAATATCCCCGAAAATAAGATTTTGGCCTAGAAGGTGCCATGTACCTCATCTGTCTCTGTGGTGCATTGGGATAATTTCTTCCATAGAAGTACTCTGCTTCACTCTCTTACCTTGTCTTGCATTAATAGTCTGTGGAATAGGAACTTGATTTTCTTCTTGGACATAAATCATAGGAGCTTTACCCTTTCCTTTCTCTTTCACAAAAGAGATGGGACCTTTCTTCTTTGAGTTGGCACTGTTAGAATTTATAATTCCATCTAGCTTGCAGCTACTAGGATGCACTGGAGTGTTTCTTGGCTCATCAGGTTGATTCAACTTTTGTTGTCTTTCATGCTCTTCTTTTTCATACTCAGTCACCTTTGCTTTTAACAGAATAAATTCTTTCTCAAGCTCTTCAAATTTACTCATCACGGGGGCTTGTATTTCAAGTTGAGCTTTCAAACCCGCATTCTCGGTCATTATCGTAGAGTGGTCTATAGATACTGTTCAAGCCGAGTCTTGAGACTGTCAATAATTTTCTTGGACTCTACATCTTGAACTCTCAAGTCTTGAATCAGCTTTTTACGCTTTTTAAGTTCTCTTGAGACAAACTTGTTATTCTTTCGTTCCTTGTTAAGTTCCTTCATAGCCGCTTGAAACTCGCTTCAAAATTTATTTCACCTTCTTCGTCCTTTGCTTGAGCTTGATTTTTCATTTTTGTTCTCTTCTCGTTCTTCAAGGAAAACCATGAACAAAGCCTCACTAGACTCACCCTCCAAGTATCATCCGAATTATCATATGAAGTGTCACCGCTCCTCTTGGAAATAAAGCTTTTTCTTTTAGACTTGTTCTTCTTGAAGCTTTTGGCCTTGTAATCGTCATTGATGTCATCTTCATCATCACTATCAAATTTATTCCTCTTTGGACATTTTACAGCAAAGTGTCCAACCTTACCACAATTGAAGCATTTGAATGGGAGTTTGTTTATATACCTTCCTGTACCCTTCTTCAATTTTCTAGTAAAGTGAGCTGTGGCTTCATCTTCACTTTCTTCTTCATCTGAATTTTTAGAAATTTTCATCTTCTTCATGGCTTTGAAGGCAACTTGCTTATCAACAAAGGTTTCTGGATCTATTCTCATCTCAAAAGTCGTTAAGGCTCCATGAATCTCATCAATAGTTACATGTTCTAAATCCTTGGTCTCTTCAAGAGCTGATACTTTTGACTCAAATTTAGGAGTAAGAGACCTTAAGATTTTTTGACAAACAATATAACCTTTTAGGTCCTCACCAAGTCCTCTAATGGAATTAACCACTTCATTAACTCTGTTCATGTCTCGGTCAATGGTCTCATCTTCATACATCTTCAGGTTCTCAAACTGACCTCTGAATGTTTGCAGCTTGACTGTCTTGATCTTTTTATCTCCTTCATATATATTGATCAATCTATCCCAAACCTCCTTTGCTGTCTTGCAGTCTATTACTTTAGCTAGTTCACTGTTTGTAAGTCCCCCTTGAATAGCATTTAAAGCCTTTCTATTATTTTCAAAAATTTTCTTGTCTACTACTGTGGGAGCATTCGTATCATGAGGAGTGTAGCCATTCTCAATAGAAGCCCATACATCAAACCCAAGAGATCCAATGTAGATCTCCATTCTTCTCTTCCAAAATACAAATTCTGTCCCATCAAACAATGGGGGCCTGTTAAAACCTTCTCCTGGTGTCATCTCTTTATTCTGATCTTCTCAGTTGCTGATTAAGCGGTCACTGAGCCTGTAGCTCTGATACCAATTGATGAACTTGATATGACACTGAGAGGGGGGTGAATCGGTGTCTAAAACTTTTCTCGATTAATTACTGCTGCCCCAGAGGCGATGGAGATATATTCATTTTACACACACAAGCGTATGCAAATCTACCTCGCTACCACTCAGTGGTCAGGTCTACCAGATTTGCACACCCATCCTGCAAGCCATTCCACGCACTCCAAAATATAATAGAAAATAAACACAATGAACACAGAGATATTACGTGGTTCACCAACACAGTGTGTGATGGCTACTCCACGGAGTAATGCCCAACGGGCCCGTATTTACTCAACACTCGGCTTTTAGTCTCTAACAAGACAAGGATATTAACCCTAGGTTTTCCCAAAGATAAACCGAGAGGGCGCACCAACGCCAAGATTCAGGCTTAACAGCCCGGTGTCCAAAGACCCACCGAACACACCACGCTTAACTCGCACCCACGAGAAGCAAGTCACAATTTTTTTTAGGCTTATAATTATGCCTTACAATTTTTCCCCCACTAGCTAAGTATTCAATAATTTTCACCTACGCTAGCATACAATATATTGAAAGCAACAAATAGGTAGGGAATTGAAAAACCTTACAACTGCTTTTGAATGACCATCAATATCTCCCGAAGCTTCACACTCGCCCTTAGGTACTCTCTAACAGTCTTCAATGATGATAGAGATCGATTCACCGAGCACACCTCATCGACAGGGTTCCAATCTTTTCCACACAACCCATAATCACCATGAATATAAAAATAAAAGCTCTACTGACCTCTCATAGGGATTTAGCACTCCATTGATGCACAGAGAAGAGGCAGTTGGTGATTGATCACTCCCACAGGGGCACGAAACCCTAGAAAACCTTCTCTCGTGCCTTCAAAACGCTCTTTTTAATTTTTATCTTGGTTTTTATGACTCCCAACGGCGCCCAATAGATAGGGCATCGAAAAATATGAATGCTGCAATTTGAACGGACCGATTTGGAGCTCGGATGAAGAAGTTATGGCAGTTTGAAGATTGGCTAATCTCGGATAAGGAAAGAGAATCTTTCCTTATATAACCTGCACCTGCGCCGCACCGTAGCCGAGCCGCGTCTTTGTGGGCTGTCAGATGCGAATCTAAGAGGTGAGGATCAGTCCTCGCCGCGGATCTTGGATCTCCTTCTCTTTTTCTTGACGAAAAAACCCCTATACAACTTGTGAAATGCCGAAATTGCCCCTAAACAACTTATGAAATGACTTTTTCGAGCGATTCGACAGAAACTGCGATATCTCGCTCATCCGACGTCGGAATTGAGTGATTCAAGTTGCGTTGGAAAGATAACTCGACGCTCTACATCTTTCCACTGCCGGATTTCCATGAACCTGCTGCGGGACCCACAAAAAATAGACCCAAAGTTAAAACTCTGTCAAACCTTGGAATTTGAACCCGAAACTTTGTGTGCATGCATACCAAGTGCCGTGGGCTGCCGTGTTGACATGTCACCTTGCCATCACACCTGTGGGTCCCACTCACATTTTTTCTCTCTCCTCTTTCTCTCTCTTCTGATTCTCTTTCTTCTTTCTCTCTCTTGAATTTCTCTTTAACGCCACAACACCAGAAACATGAGAAACATGGACATGATTAGAAAAGCTTCAGGAACACTGTCGCATCATCAGAAACTCGACCGCATCATCAGAAACTCGGCCACATCACCAGTGGGGTCCACAAACACTCTCTCTCATCAAAATCAGTGTAATATCCCATTTAACTCATTGTAAGTCATCTGAAACATATGTAGAACCTTGTAGAACACATAAGCGAAGTTGCCACATCTGTGCCACACTGTACACTGACACTCTCTCTCCTACACTGATACTCTCTCTCCTCATTTCTCTGACTGAATGCTCATAAGCACTGTCACATCAGCCAAGTTGCCAACAATGACAATATAAAGTCCAACAGGAATAAGAAGTCATGGCTTTTTTGAGGTTAGTGTTGGTTCGAATCTTTGTAATTAACCCATGTGCATGATTGACATTTCCAAGATAACTACACTAAAATTTAGTTTACAAGAACAGATTGGAGCTATAACCAATCGATCTTTGAATACCATGTAAAACAAATTCCAGATGAATCCAGAGCAGAAATCTTTCTTTCTTACCACAAGTATTGTGACATGTGATATATAAGATATACGTACAAATAAACATCTATGAGTAAAGAATTTTCGTTTGAATCTAAGTCATTTAGCATCCATATGATTACTCTTAATCTTAATGAAACTTATAAAATTTTCTTTTTGAAGATCCAAATATTCTAAGACTTGGGTAAGACTTTGTAATGTTTTTTTAGTCCTTTAATTGACATAGACTTAAGAACTCTAATAAAATGAAGATGATATACATCACGAATAATCAGGATAACTCAACTGATAGAACAGATCTAAGTATAGACAATAATGTCTAAATAAAACCCCTTAATATCTCTCTCTCTCTCTCTCTCTCTCTCTCTCTCTCTCTCTCTCCATCCCCTTCCTCTTATTCTTTAAAGAGGATTTTTTCCATGTGGCAATTTGGATGGTTCGAAATTTTTTTAGAAACGCTGTTATGTCACCCTGTGAAGTTTCAGTCTTGAATTCAATTCATTTATCCATCTGTTAAATATAAGTAATGCAATTGAAAATTGAGAGGTTTATTTTTCTTAAAAAAAATAAAATAAAATAGGACTTTGAATAATATGAGGAAAGAGTCCAATTTTTAAGATGATTGACCCAAGGCTCATCCAAAGAATATCTCATCCACCAAACTATAGAATTGATCAAATCAAGTTTTCAAAACGAATATTTTTAATGTTCCAAAACCTCCACACATACATACCCCCACCAAAAAAAGACGAGAGAATATGAATCCTAGTTCTTGCTTATAGGAGGAACTTTCCTCGTATGCAAATTTTAAAGACCAATAACTAATACGTGGCAGATTAGGTGGGAGTCAAATTTTATAGATAGTTAGACTCCTATGTTTTTTATCACATGTTAAATTTCAGTCCTACCATGTAGCAAAATAAAACCTTGAAAGTCCAAGGCTATAGAAAAGTGCAGAATAGTGATGAAAATATTGTATAGCTCTAGACAATTGTTTTTTTTTTTTTTTTTTTTTTTTTTTTTTTTTGGGGGGGGGAGGGGTGTATGTAATTCTTCCCCAGTACATTCTGTGTAAAAAGGTGTCATTCAATCATTCTTTTTTCTGGGGATTTTTAGGCAATAGTTTCCCAGTCAAGACACTTAATCCACCATATGGGAGGATCAAATGATAAATCTCAACTTTGGACACCTAAGAGATGTTTTGAATAATCCACATATTAAATTTTATATTCAAATTCAATCATTACCCACCATGTAATCTCATATCCTCTCATAGAGATGGCAAAGGGCCCAAGACTTATAGATAGCCCATTCATCTTTTGTGTTTGTTTGTCAATAAATGAATCGTAAAGAAAATAAAAAAAGAAATACACATACAAACTTTTGTTTTTATTCATTGTTATTCTTGTTATTATTTACTTTTCTTTTCTTTTCTCCCTATTTCTTGCCAAACAACATGAAAGCTAATGAGCCTCATGATTCATGGCTAGCTTGAGCACAAAGCTCTATTTCTTAAAAGCCCTGTTTTTAACTAGGCTTTGACTCCTAAATAAGGAACGAAATTAGTTAGAAAGTCTTAGAAGTTAGAATCATATTTTTTTTTCCATTTATTTGTAAAAGGGATTGCCTAACAAAATTTATTTATAAAATATTTCTCATGCTAGAACATGTGTATATATTCTTCCTCAACTTAAGTTATTCATGTTAGTAATTTAAATTGGAGACATTATTCTTTAACAAATTGATGAAAGAGAGAGCATCTTTAGGTTGCTCTTTTTTTTTTTTTGAAAATGCAATCCTATCAAACTTGTACGGACATAATAAATCTTTCTTGAAGATGCTTTAATTCTTTTCCTTCCCCATTATTAGCTAAGAATTATATTAATTGCATCTTATGTCCCAGAAGATTTATTTTAACTCCTTCATTCTAATATAAATTTTATTCCAAATAATTATCCATATTATTTATTTATTTATTTTTTAGAAATATTCTCAATGTAACCAAACATGCATGGGTAAATAAGACCTTAGTTATAATATATAATATCAGTTCTACCCTTATAGTATGAAGAAAATCGCCCCCTATATCTACGAAGGGGAGAAATCCCTCGTAACTTGGGAATAGAATTGTTCATCTAGACAAGCTATAAATAACAATTATCAACATTAGGTTGGTAGAGTTGGTCAATGGATAATTTTTTTATGATAGATATTGCCTTCACTCCACAGATCTAATCTCAATTATACATTAAATAATTAACAATAAGCTCAACAAAAGGGCAATTACCTAGGAAACAAATTATTCCTTCCACACATCAAATCCTCTGTCTCTCTCTCTCTCTCTCTCTCTCTCTCTCTCTCTCCAACAGTTGCTTCTTCATTCCAGTTCCATTTTAAATTGACATACCAGTCTTCGAACAGAAAGGTAGTCATGATGAAGCCACTTGCTACATGTGATGGAGAATCAATAATTCGAAGTATCCCACCACAAAGATTGCATGGGCCAAGTGCAAGATTTGATCATAAAGGACTCGTAAACTTTGGATGGATTGGTGAACTTTCCAAAGCCCATTAGCCTTGGAAGGGTTTTTCGTCACCCATGATGAGGAGAGAACCTCATAATCCATCGATTTGTTGGACGAGGATTTAGGAATAGTTAGGGATAAATTTCTGCATTCAAAATATGTGGGCAATTTATGTCTCTCTTCACCTTAAGATGAAGGGAAACTTTCTCCTCACCTTTTTGTGAATGTTATCCACATTTTTTTTTTATTGAGAGAGGGGGGTGGTTTAGGGGATAAAAATCGTCTCTTGTTGTCCAGTTGCTTTAGCAATGATTGCATGGCTGGAGTTCATCCGATACACATACCAACGTATTATTAGTATGCGCACTGACTGAACTCCAACGGACGATCATGGCTGAAGCCTCTCCAACAACAGGAGAGGATTTCTGTCTGGATTTAGAACCCTAGCATAGCCCATATCTTTGGTCTAGCTTGGCTCTAAGGTTAAGGCCCAATAAATAAACCACCAACCTTGGGCTTTTGTTTAAAATACTTAATTAAAACATAAAGCCCAGCGTATGACTGCATAATAGAAGATGTGGGCCAGTAAAGTTTTAAACCGGACTTAAGCCTAAAATTTACACTTGGCCCATACAAATAGGCAAACTTGGGCCCATTTTACCAGCACAGTAGCATTATTTCTTCATGATCCCAATCAAACGGCGTAAAATACCCTACCTTAGATTCTGTAACAGTTAGTTTAACTCCATAGATGGTTACCAGTTGTAAAATTAGCAGCGGTCTCACATGGCCCCGGGTGTACCTGATCCATCCATA
The DNA here is from genome assembly GCA_028583415.1 of Protea cynaroides. NCBI lineage: Eukaryota > Viridiplantae > Streptophyta > Magnoliopsida > Proteales > Proteaceae > Protea > Protea cynaroides. The sequence continues at coordinate 73,851,381 of CM053269.1, forward strand.
AAAAAAAATTTAGGGGTCACTCATCAACGGAAAAAAAAATAGAGAAAACACCAAACCTCGGGTCCAAAGATTAGGGTTGACTACTCTACAATTGGTAGGTTCTACAGGTGCCGTCATCATTATGCTTTTATTAATTAGGACAAAAGAAGGACCATATCGCCAGTGAATGTTATTTGTTTGACCTTTCATTTATCACCCACCACCCTAGTTAATAGTGTTTAACATACAAATTATACGTGTTCCAAAATTTTGAAACGTATTTTTATGTATTCTTATGAACTATTACATAAATTCTAAAAAAAATGTATTTTTTGTATTGAAATGTATTAAACACGTTTTAAACATATATTTTCGTATTAAACATGAAAAAACAGAACTAAAAAGAAAATCCCCCCCTCCTCTCTCTCCTTCTTAATATTTCGATTTTTCCTAAATCCCTAAAACCCCATTACCTAGTGAATCCTTCTGACCTTGATATGTGTTTTATGTCAATTAAACGATTTTATATGAATTTCATAGATTGTAAATTTTGTTTGTATATATTATATGTTATTATTCTATTTTTTTGAATGATATAGACATCTATTGCATAGTGAATATATGTCGCATAGTGAATATATGTCTATATTTTTTGTACAAATATTGTCATATTAAACATGTATATATTAATGTTGTATGTGTTGTTTTTAACCAGATTTTCAATCACCATATTGAAGTTTGATTGCATTTTATATACGTACGTATCTGTTTAATTGCGTTTTATATATGTACGTATCTGTATCCGAATGATTGCTGTTCCCAAACTTACTAATTATGGTGCCACCACCATCTGAATAAAGAATCATTTTGATTGTTTTGTTTATGAAAAAAAAATGATTGTTATGAACTTTAGGTGTACATCAAGAACCACTTTTAATCCATACTGCATCCACATTTTCTATCAAATATAAATAATGAGAGAGTGATCCAAAGCCTTTTATCGATCACTTGCTTGTCACGTGGCAACTTGTGAACAACTTAGGAACTTGCAAAGTTCACTGACCTTTGTGAATGTTATTAGCCCCAAAGAAGTTTGCATCTTAAAACCATGAAACATAAAATCTAACTCGAAATCTAAGATCATGAAAGTAAATTGAAACCTGAACTACACAGAAAACTATGAACCTTGCAACTTAGAACCACAAGAAATCTAATTGACCCAGTTTGGGAATGGACTGTTAAAACATGATAAAAATGAAAAGCTCAATCAGGGAATTTGATAAGAGCAATAGAACTGCTATGGAAAAACAGAAAGAGAATAGGAGGCATGGAGGAATGTTTTTGGGTGAAGATTCAAATAATAATTCTTCACCTAATATTAATAAATTGAACTGGTAATTTTTTATTATTTATTTATTGGCCATGTATGTATGGAAATAGGTTATGCATTATTTTTTTTATAACCTTCTCTAGCATTCTTCAGGAATTTTCATTAGGACATCCTTTTGGAATTTCCATTAAGACATCTTTTGTTGCATTATAAAATTTTAGATGAAAATTTTCGTTCAACTTTTTTTTTTTTCATTATTATTTTATTTGATATAAAATAAACTGTGAAAATCTTATTTACTAGAACAATTTTCTTTTCCACAATCTTACATGGAAACAAAAATAGACTGTATAAAGATATTCAATTTTTTTATGGGTAAAGCATAATAATAGCTAGCGTCGCCCCCTAGCATGCGATTGTTTATCTTCAACATCTCAATTAGGATTTTTCATTGATACATAAAAAATGGCAAAGCTTTCTGGTCAAGATACCATGTAATACAAACTATCTATGTACATCAAGTAATTGAGAATATTGTGTTTAAACTATTTATGTATTCTTGACATGACTGCCCAAGCTTTGAAAATTTGAACAACTTGCGGTTTCTTTGTGAAAATGAAAGACTGCATAAACTTGCAAATAACATATACTAGTCTGCTTTAATGATTCAAGAGCTCAGACAATAAAATGTGGGCTCATCACTCTAGGTTGTAGGTTGATCTTCTGTTGTTTTCAATGTCAAAAAATAAATAAAGTTTCAAAAGAACTTTAAAATTAAATTTAAAATTTTGTTTTTAATTTTGTGGAAAATTTAATTTGAATTTGTTTTAAATTAGATATGAATATAGATAGAGAAATGGATATAGATATGGGTATGGATACATACCTATTTATGTGTTCTTTTTTAAAAAAATAATGACTTATACCTTTTGGTATGAAGATGTACAATCCATGTCCCTTGGAGGTGACCTTTGGAAAGGCATTTATATTCTATAAATAAAGGATGTTGACTCATTTCAAATCATTCAAGATTTAAATACAAAAATTTATGTCTTTCTTCCTTCTCCGCCCAACTCTCTCTCTCTACTCTGATTTATTGATAGAGTCTGTTCTATCTTTGATTTAAAGGATTGTTAACCTTAGTTATCGGATATGCATATACCTAACAGTGAATGCACAATGGGTAGGTGTCTTACTGAAAAGCTGTTTTATCTTGGAGGTTGGTTTGCAAGGATCTGTTGCATTGTATAAAGGACAAATACAATCTTAAGGAGAGTGTACCAGTATGACTCAGTCCTAGTTGATTAATTGCTTCAGATTGTATAAGGTATGTGTCTACACCATAGTTAGTTAAAACGGGAACAGTAAAAAAAAAACTGCACAGTACGGGTTTTAAACAGAAAAAAAAAAGATATGGTTAAAAAAAGGTCAAATATTTTAGAAACAGTAAAAAAAGAAAAACAAATGGTATGAGTTTTAAAAAGATCAAAACTAATATGGTACACTAAAAAAAAAAAACAATATACTCTTGCAAATTGAGAATTTATTACCTAAATACCTAGCATATAATGTTCACATTCTACAATCCATATACTATATTCCACAACCTATTATAAATTCCAAAATATATCATTATCATCTAAAATTAAATTCCAAATTCCTTAATCTATTATAAATTTTATCATATATCATCCAATATCATTTAACAATAAACTCTAAAATCTAAATTCGAAATTCAAATAAATCCACAATAGCTTTAGAACGAAATCAGTAGTTTCTTCTTTCCACAAAAACAAATATAATAATCTTATACCCCAACTACCGTAAACAATCAACACTTGTTCATGATGAGTACAATACACATTGTCAAAGTTGGAGTCTAATCCTAGTTAATGCTTACACTAGTTCCACAACTATGTTTTAGAGCAATTTCAGATGATACACCTCTAAAGTGGCTTACACACATAATCAGGTTTTAAGATAAGACAAAATAAATCATCCCTAATTGAATGATCATCCACAATCAGGTTAGCAGATTGGCCAGAACCAATTATCATTGCTCAAGCTTCTGTTGCTAAGAATAATAGGTTATGATAATCTACTCTGGGGAAATTTCCAGATAATGCCTATAGCTAATTAGTTAACGACTCTACAGGTTCACCCACAACACACTATTACAGAAATCATAGAAGACACATCTGAAGTGGCAAACCCCCATAATATGAGAATGTCTAAAAGGAATCATCATTACCTGAATCTTTTGTGACTAAAATAAACAGAAACAGGTTCACCTGAAAACAATATGAAAAATTCCCCTGAAGTTACAAAATATCACTTCATGGAGGAAATGTTTTCTGCTTCTTCCATGATCCCATCAAGTTAACAACCAATACCAGTTCATAATCAATGACCACCTAATATTTCAGTGACGACTGATGATGTTACAAATACTGCAATGACAAGCCATAAGTTTCCACTGTTGGAAAACATAATCTCACTTGAGGGGCTTCTATCTGTCTTAAATTTTCATTATTTTCTCGTTCAGGTTTTATAAGCATACTAGAAGGCCTAAAAACATTTGGCACTTCCAAGTCGAGGACACATATATCGAAGCTTAATTCAGTCTCAACTCTATTTTATACAAAACAAAGTTAATGATTCCTAATAAAAATGGTTTTAACTTCCTTTGGTTTGGGACATTCTACTGCTTAGCTGCCATGAATACTGTTATTCATGTCTTATGGTATTTCTGTTTAAAAGCTGGGCCTCTTGCCAACTCCCTATATGATTTATAAAACTCCTCTAAATGAATGTTTTTGTTTTCCATATGAAGTAGGTGATGTTGAATTGTCTAATGAGTTCTCGTTGAAAGAGATACCATGTTAACTTTTCTCTCATTTGTTTGTGTAAATGATCTAACATTTTCCCTCTTCTTTGGGGAGGAAACATTCTTTTTGTTGAAAGTATGTTCAAGACAAGATAAACAGATGCGGACTGTGTTGCACTTTGGATTGTCATTGTCGGCAACTCGGACCAAGTCTGATGAGGGAGATTGATACTGGTTGTAGACTGATACCGGTTGTAGTCTTGTGGTTCGTCATGCAATTAAAGAGAGAAATTCAAGAGAGAGAAAGAAGAGAGAGAATCAGAAGAGAGAGAAAGAGGAGAGAGAAAAAATGTGAGTGGGACCCACAGGTATGGTGGCAAGGTGACATGCCAACACGGCAGCCCACGACACTTGGCATGCATGCCCACAAAGTTTCGGGTTCAAATTCCAAGGTTTGACAGAGTTTTGACTTTGGGTCTATTTTTGGTGGGTCCCGCAACAGGTTCATGGAGATCCGGCATTGGAAAGATGTAGAGCATCGAGTTAGCTTTCCAACGCAACTTGAATCACTTAATTCTGACGTCGGATGAGAGAGATATCGCAGTTTCTGTCGGATCACTTGAAAAAATCATTTCACAAGTTGTTTAGGGGCAATTTCGGTATTTCATAAGTTATTTAAGGGCATTTTCGGCAAGTAACAAAGAAGAAGATCCGATATCGGTGGCCAAGAGAGAGCCACGCTTCTCGATTCTAATCGATGGACCGGATTGAGGCGGGCTAATGTGTATCGGAGCCGACGCACGAGAGATTCTATCGCACGCTATCCGACCGGGCTGGGAGCAGTTTAATACTGTGGATCTTGTTGCGTGCAAGCTTAGCCGCGATCCAGTGTGTCGCGCTTAAGGTGCCGCGACTCTAATGATCCAGATCGTGCGGCTGGTATCAAAGCCGCTGGATCTGACGCTATTTATGCAGATCCAGCGGCAAGAATCAAATCCCGCCTTTTTAAATGAGATCCGACGGCCAAAATATTTGATTCCTTCTCAACCAATCAGAGCGCGACACCCAGACGGTGGGCGCGGCTACGGTGCAGCGCAGGCGCACCATATGGAATTAAAAGATTCCATTTGGAATTTTTCTCGAGGCCGAACTTGTTTATGCCATAACTTGACCATCCGGTGGCCAAATCCGACGATCCAAGTTGCACCGAGCTAGGTTTTTAATGCTCTTTCCATTGAGAATGTTTAGAGAGACTGCTGGCCGCAAGAAAAATCGTAGAAGGGGAGTTTTTGAAGAAAAAAGGGAAAAACCTCTTATTTTTGATTTTTTCTTGCTTTGGGATTTGAAGACAGTCATTCTTCATTGCTGCTGATGCTAATGCCGATACATTGAAGTGTTCTTGAAGGCTGGAAGAGCTTGATCGCATATGGCAAGGGTTTTTTTGACTACCAGATGAAGAAGAACATCGTCAATTATCAGAAAAATTGGTTGTGAGATTTTCTTATCCCTTTTATTATTTATTGAACCAATCTATTGTATGTTCAAGTAGGATAATGATGTTGAATGCCTATGGGACATGGGAATCTATTGTATGCTAGCATTAGGCAAAGAAAAAGAGAAGAAAAATATTGAATGCCTTGCTAGGGTGGGATTTAATTGTAGGGCATCATTATAAGCCCCAAAAATTGTATCTGTTGTGGTGTGTTCGGTGGGTCTTTGGACACCGGCTTTATGCCCGAATTTCGGCGTTGTTACGCCCTCTCAGTTTTATGCTGGGAAAATTTAGGGTGAGCATCCTTGTCCTGTAAAGGGCTAAAAGTTGAGTATTGAGTAAATACAAAGCCCATTGGGCATTACTCCGTGGATTAGCCATCACTCACTGTGGTGGTGAACCACGTAATTTTTGTGTGTTGTGGTTTGCTTATTTATGAGCTTTGTGAAGTGCGTGGAATGAATTGCAGGATGGATGTGCAAATCTGGTAGACCCGGCCACCGAGTGGTGTGAGGTAGATTTGCATACGATTGTGTTTGGGACAGGTTATTTTGTGAATATCATTGGGCAACAAAGAAATTTCAAGGGAAAAATTATTCACACCGATTCACCCCCTCTCGGTGTCATTCAAGGTTTATCAATTGGTATCGAGCACCGGGCTCGGTGGCGCTTAATCAAGAATCGAGAAGATCGGAATATAATATATGGCACCGGGAGAAGGTTCAAACAAGCCTCCCTTGTTTGATGGGATGGATTTTGTCTTTTGAAAAAGAAGAATGGAGGTCTATGTAGGATCTCTTGGTTATGATGTTTGGGCTTCGGAGAGAATGGCTACACTCCACATGATACAAATGCTCCCACGGTTGTAGATAAAAAAGAATTTTGAGAACAATAGAAAAACTCTCAATGCCATTCAAGGGGGACCGACAAATAGTGAACTGGCTAAAATCATGGACTGCAAGCAGCAAAGGAAGTATGGGGCAGGACCGATCAACATATATGAAGGAGATAAGAAAATCAAGACTGTCAAGTTACGGACATTCAAAGGTCGGTTTGAGAATCCGAAGATGAATGAAGATGAAACCATTGATCAATACATGAACAGGGGTTAATGATGTGGTCAACTCTATTAGAGGACTTGGTGAAGATTTGAAAGGTCATATAGTTTGTCAGAAGATTTTGAGGTCTCTCACCCCAAAATTTGAGTCAAAGGTATCTGCACTTGAAGAAACCAAGGACTTGGAACAGGTTACAATTGCTGAAATTCATGGAGCTTTGTGACTTTTGAAATGAGGATTGATCCGAGGAACCACGGTGATAAGCGGGTTGCTTTTAAGGCTATGAAGAAGTGAAGATTTACGAAAAGCAAAATGAGGAAGAAAGTGAAGATGAAGCCACAGCTCATTTCACTAGAAAATTAAAGAAGGGCACAGGTAAATACAAGAATAAGCTTCCTTTCAAATGTTTCAACTGTGGCAAGGTTGGACATTTTGCTGCAAAATGCCCCATGAAGAGTAAGTTTGATGTTGATGATGAAGATGATGAAAAAACAAGTTGAAAGGAAAGAAAAATTATAACTTCAAGAAAAATAAGTCCAAAGCAAAAGGAGTTTTATCTCTAAGAGAAGCAACCGAAACTTCGGATGATGACTCGATGAAATCTCGAAGATGAGCCTAGTGAGGCTTTGTTTATGGTGTACATTGAAGCTCAAGAGAAGATCACAGATAAAGGAAAAATTGTGAATTCTATCTCAAGTGGTGATGAAGAGAATGACAAGGAAGATAACTTTTCAAGCAGTGATGAAGAGGGTGAGATAAATTTTGAGGAAGAACTTGTTGCAGCCATGAAGGAGCTTAAGAAGGAAAGAAAACACAACAAGCTTGCCTCTCAAGAAATCAAAAAGCAAAAGCAAATAATTCAAGATCTGAAATCTCAATATGAAGAGTCCAAGAGAATTATAGAAAATCTCAATACTTAGATTAAACATGCATCTGTAGATTACACCATGGTGTTGAATGAGAATGCAAGTCTGAAAGTTCAACTTGAAGAACAACTTCCTATGGTTGAACGATTTGAAGAATTTGAAAATGATTTTACTCTTCTAAAGACAAAAGTGGCTGAGTATGAAAAAGAAGAGGTTGAGAGACAACAAAAATTATCTCAACATGAAGAGGTAAATAAGTATGCTTCAGTGCATCCCAGTAGTAATAAGCTTGACAGGATCATTAATGCTCAAAGACCTTCCCACATTAAGTTTGGCCTTGGTTTTGAAAAAGGACAGACATCAAAAACTGCAAGTTCAAAGGGAAAAGAGCCCATATCTTTTGTGAAGGAAATTGAAAAGGGTAATGACCCAATAGTTCATTGCCAAAGTAGAAACAAAATCTCTCTTCCCAAGACTAACTATACAAGGCCAAGACAAAATACATGGCAAGGAAAGAGAATGGAGTATGATAACTTCTACAGAGAAAACTATCCCAGTGCACCACAGAGACAGATGAGATACATGGAAACTCCTTCTAGGTCAAGATCCTATTTTCATGGTTACTAGAAGCAAGATCCCAAGACGAAGCAAGATGAAATATCTAAATCAAATAAGAGGATCCGGGTTCGGAAAAATAGCTCTTTGGTTGTACTGGAGACGGCTCTCAAGGCTCAAAATAGTTCTACACCCTGGATTCTTGACGGTGGATGTTCAAGCCATATGACGGAGATAGTAAGAGGCTTCGGAAATTTCAACGGTATGAAGGAGGCTCGGTCAAGTTTGGTAATGATATTGGTGCAAAGATTGTTGGGAAAGGAAGCATTAGTCTCAACAATGGGAAGTTAAAATCTCATGAGGTTCTCTATGTTTCAGGCTTGAAACATAATCTATTGAGTGTTAGTCAGCTTTGTGATAAGGGCCACAGATTAATTTTCGGTGATCAAGGATGTGAGATTCGAAGAACCGACAATGGCAAATTGATGGCAATCGGAAAGAGAACTTCGGGAAATCTTTATACTCCGTCGAAGAGTTTGAAGAGAATTGTATGATGAGTCAAGAAGAGGAAACATGGCTATGGCATAGAAGATTGGGACATATTGGTTTTGAAAATCTGTCCAAGATATCTAACAAAAATCTTGTGAGAGATATTCTTTCATTGAAAAAGTCTTCCAATGATATTTGTGCATCTTGTCGGAGAGGGGAAGCGGACTAGAACATCATTCAAGCCTAAGGAATATCACACTACTCAACCATTGGAGATAATTCATACAGATTTATGTGGGCCGGTGAGAACACAAAGCATTGCGGGAGAAAGGTACTTCATTCTTTTTATAGATGACTACTCCGAATGACTTGGGTAATGTTTCTAAAACATAAGTCGAAGCTTTGGCAAGATTCAAGATCTTCAAGACTCAAGTTGAAAATGAAACAGGGAAGAAAATCAAGTGTCCGAGATCCGACGGGGAGGAGAGTACACTGGATTGACTTTGCAGATTATTGTTCGAGAATGGCATTAAGAGACAGACTTCGACTCCTAGAACACCACAACAAAATGGTGTTGCGAGAAAGAAAGAATAGAACTGTTCGAGAAATGGCCGAACTATGTTAACTGAAAATGACATGGGGAATAAATTCGAGAGAAGCAAGTGCATACAACAATATATGTTCAGAATAGATGTATGTTGAGGCCACATGAAGACAAGACACCCTATGAATTATGGTTTGGCAAGAAGGCTACAGCAAAGCACTTCAAGGTATTTGGTAGTAAGTGTTATATCAAGAACACTAGTCATGGTCTAGGGAAGTTTGATGATCGAAAGCGGATGAATGGATTTTTCTTGGCTATTCTACCTCAAGCAAAGCATATAAATGTTACAATAAAAAACTTGGCAAGATTGTTGAAAGTGCGGATGTGAGAGTTGATGAGCACAAGAATTCTTCTCCGAGAATCAAATAATGAGGTTCCTATTTTTGAAGACCCGGACAGTGGAGCGGAATGACATTGAATCGGAAAAGGAGCGGGGATGTTACAAATGTGCCGAACCGAGAACAAGTGGGCGAGACGGAAGAAAGAGAAGAGCGGTCGATTCGGAGGCGGATAGGCGGAACAAAAGTGGCTCAAGCGAGTTAAAAAGAATCATCCCGATCAATTAATTCTTGGTGATCCATCCGCTGGTATGCAAACAAGAAAAGTGAGACAACCAAAACAAATGTTTTCATTACTATCACGGATTGAACCAAAATCGGTTGTAGAGGCATGTGAAGATGCTAGTTGGCTCAAGGCAATGAATGAAGAGCTGGATCAAATAGAGAAAAACAAAACTTGGGAATTGGTGCCAAGGCCTACGGACAAGAATGTTATTGGTACTAAATGGGTCTACAGGAACAAACTCAATGAAGATGGCAAAATTGTAAGAAACAAGGCCGGATTAGTTTGCAAAGGATATGCTCAAAGTTGAGGGAATTGACTTTGAAGAAACATTTGCTCCTCGTAGCTAGACCGGAAGCTATCGGAATGTTCCTTGCTTTTGCAAGTGCACAAGAACTTCAAGGTTTATCGGATGGATGTCAAGTCAGCTTTTCTCGAATGGTGACTTGGAAGAAGAGGTGTATATAGAGCAACCGGAAGGATTTCAATCGAGTGAGGACCCTACACTTGTGTGTAAACCGAAGAAAGCATTGTATGGGTTGAAGCAAGCACCAAGAGCATGGTATTCCGGATTGGATACTTATCTTTGTAAGTTGGGCTTCAAGAAAGGTTTGGTTGATAGTAATCAGTATATTAAATCTATGGATGAAATTCCGGGCCAGTTGTGGTTGTATATGTAGATGATATCATCTTTGCAGGCCAAAAGGATGAATTATGTCAAGACTTTGCTCGGAGAATGCAAGATGAGTTTGAGATGTCTATGATTGGAGAGTTATCTTATTTTTTAGGTCTTCGGATCAGCCGGTTAAAGAATAGATTCTTTTTATCACAGGCCAAATATGTGAAGGAAATGTTGAAGAAATTCACAATGGAAGACTGTACACCAATAAGCACTCCAATGATGACAAGTTGTAAGCTAAGTAAAGAAGATGACTCTCCCTCGGTTGATAATACTATGTACAGGTCAATGATAGGAAGTCTTCTCTACTTGACTGCTACTAGACCGGATATTCTTCGGTCTGTATGCATGGTAGCTAGATTTCAAGCGGGCCCGAAGGAAACACATGTTGTAGTCGTGAAGAGGATCTTCAGATATCTGAAGGGGACAATGGAGTATGGTCTTTGGTATGCAAAAAGCAAGGATCTAGTTTTGTCATCCTACTCGGATGCGAGATTGGGCAGGTTGTGTTGATGATAGGAAGAGCACCAAGTGGGGGTGCTTTCTATCCGGGCAGAAATTTAGTGGCTTGGCACAGTAAGAAACAGGAATCAGTATCATTATCTACAGCAGAAGCAGAATATATTGCAGCCACCTCTTGTTGTACACAGGTTTTGTGGATGAAACAAATGTTGAAGGATTTAGGCAGTGAGTCAGACAAGCCTATTTCTATGTTCTGTGACAACACAAGTGCTATCAATATCTCAAAAATCCAGTTATGCACTCCAGGACGAAGCACATAGCCATTCGATATCATTTCTTGCGAGAGAAGGTCTTGGAAGGAGAAGTTCGGGTTAGAGTTCATTCCCTACAAAGAGCAGATTGCAGATATCTTCACAAAGCCACTTCCCAGAGATCAGTTTGATTACTTGCGACAGAAATTGGGAGTGATTATCTTCCCCAAGCATTGAGGAGCTTGGAGTGAGGGGGAGTAGTGTTTGCTTGTTTTATTTTTTTTGCTCCCCATGTAGGACTCAGGGGGAGTCTATTGGTATTTTTTTGTGTTACTATGGTGTTGAGTTTATGTTTTGGAGCTTCCATAGGATTGGGAAGATGCGGTGGGCACTCCTATGTGGCATATCCCTTTGTTCTTGTTGTCAAAGGGGGAGAAATATTTATGCACAGAGTGAGTTGCCAACAATTCCAAAGGGGGAGATTGTTGCACTTTGGATTGTCATTGTCGGCAACTCGGACCAAGTCTGATGAGGGAGATTGATACTGGTTGTAGACTGATACCGGTTGTAGTCTTGTGGTTCGTCATGCAATTAAAGAGAGAAATTCAAGAGAGAGAAAGAAGAGAGAATCAGAAGAGAGAGAAAGAGGAGAGAGAAAAAATGTGAGTGGGACCCACAGGTATGGTGGCAAGGTGACATGCCAACACGGCAGCCCACGGCACTTGGCATGCATGCCCACAAAGTTTTGGGTTCAAATTCCAAGGTTTGACAGAGTTTTGACTTTGGGTCTATTTTTGGTGGGTCCCGCAACAGGTTCATGGAGATCCGGCATTGGAAAGATGTAGAGCATCGAGTTAGCTTTCCAACGCAACTTGAATCACTTAATTCTGACGTCGGATGAGAGAGATATCGCAGTTTCTGTCGGATCACTTGAAAAAATCATTTCACAAGTTGTTTAGGGGCAATTTCGGTATTTCATAAGTTATTTAAGGGCATTTTCGGCAAGTAACAAAGAAGAAGACCAGTGTGTCGCGCTTACGGTGCCGCGACTCTAATGATCCAGATCATGCGGCTGGTATCAAAGCCGCTGGATCTGACGCTATTTATGCAGATCCAGCGGCGAGAATCAAATCCCGCCTTTTTAAATGAGATCCGACGGCCAAAATATTTGATTCCTTCTTCAACCGATCAGAGCGCGACACCCAGACGGTGGGCGCGGCTACGGTGCAGCGCAGGCGCACCATATGGAATTAAAAGATTCCATTTGGAATTTTTTCAGAGGCCGAACTTGTTTATGCCATAACTTGGCCATCCGGTGGCCAAATCCGACGATCCAAGTTGCACCGAGCTAGGTTTTTAATGCTCTTTCCATTGAGAATGTTTAGAGAGACTGCTGGCCGCAAGAAAAATCGTAGAAGGGGAGTTTTTGAAGAAAAAGGGGAAAAACCTCTTATTTTTGATTTTTTCTTGCTTTGGGATTTGAAGACAGTCATTCTCCATTGCTGCTGATGCTAATGCCGATACATTGAAGTGTTCTTGAAGGCTGGAAGAGCTTGATCGCATATGGCAAGGGTTTTTTTGACTACCAGATGAAGAAGAACATCGTCAATTATCAGAAAAATTGGTTGTGGGATTTTTTTATCCCTTTTATTATTTATTGAACCAATCTATTGTATGTTCAAGTAGGATAATGATGTTGAATGCCTATGGGACATGGGAATCTATTGTATGCTAGCATTAGGCAAAGAAAAAGAGAAGAAAAATATTGAATGCCTTGCTAGGGTGAGATTTAATTGTAGGGCATCATTATAAGCCCCAAAAATTGTATCTGTTGTGGTGTGTTCAGTGGGTCTTTGGACACCGACTTTATGCCCGAATTAAGGCGTTGTTACGCCCTCTCGTTTTATCTTTGGGAAAATTTAGGGTGAGCATCCTTGTCCTGTAAAGGGCTAAAAGTTGAGTATTGAGTAAATACGAAGCCCATTGGGCATTACTCCGTGGATTAGCCATCACTCACTGTGGTGGTGAACCACGTAATTTTTGTGTGTTGTGGTTTGCTTATTTATGAGCTTTGTGAAGTGCGTGGAATGAATTGCGGGATGGGTGTGCAAACTGGTAGACTGGCCACCGAGTGGTGTGAGGTAGATTTGCATACGATTGTGTTTGGGACAGGTTATTTTGTGAATATCACTGGGCAGCAAAGAAATTTCAAGGGAGAAATTATTCACACTGATTCACCCCCCCCTCTCAGTGTCATTCAAGGTTTATCAGACTGCACCTCTTTTCATTGTTTAAGTTCATTGATTGGACAGGTTGGGTCAAGATCTGAGGCAAGTGGAATTGCCAAAGCTGGAGCAAAATTGGTGATGGCAGTTTCCAATGCAAATGTTAAGACTCCACTTTTTCTTTATGTTCATTTGATAATGTTTTTGCTTCTCTATATCAGAAATGTCAAGTGATCAGGTTTGGGGCAGGCATGCCAGGCAAGCCCTTCACTAGACCTCTACACTGTGAAATCCTGGAGAGATATATGAGGTTTTTCAAGCTGTTTAGATAGGCACCTAATCACAGCCTGCGACTGGGGTGGCTGGGAGTTTATTTTGTAAGGTTATATTTTTTTTATTGTGAGGTTATATTTTCTGAGGTTATAATCACAGCCTACACTGAATTCCCTTTTTTGTGAGGTTATATTTTCTTTATTTATTTCAGTGTTTGAGTCAAGTAGGAAGCTTAGGTTAGTTCAACTTCTATTTTATGTCTATTTTTCTGTTTTATAAATGCATATAAGAGGCTACACCTCTCCTAAGGTTTGATAATGGAATATTAAGATTTTTTTTTTGGTGTCTCATTTCTCTCCCCTATGGTGATTCCAGAAATCCTTGTGGTTTTATTCCAAAGTTGGGGTACTGGTGGTGATTCCAGTCCTGCAAACCTGTGGTGATTCTTGATTCTATTGTTTCCATCTTTTTCTCCACTTTCGGCATTACTTCAGCAGAGCCCTATTACAGGAAAACCTATGAACTGTGATTCTATATATGTATACCTTTTTTTTATTATATATATGTATTTGACTTTGTTGATTGAGTTTTCTTCTTTATATGCAATTTTACACATTGGTTGATGACCCAACTTGAGGATCTCCTGATCTGATCATGTTATGATGAACTGAATGCAGATGTAGCTCTATCCTCTGACTCCTCCATCAGTGGAGTGAGATATATTATCAGGGTGGTAGAGAAATGTAATTTAAAAAAAAAAAAGGATTTTTCCCAACGGAAAATTTAGTCCGTAGCGTAATGTTTTATTATACACCACTTAATATAAGGTTTTCTTGTGTAAAATCTACATTATAGACAACGGAATGTTTTTTCTGTTGTGGAATATTTATTATAGACAACGGGACTTTTTCCGTTGTCTACATTATAGCCAACGGTGTGTTTTTTTTGTTGTGGAATGTTTATTATAGACAACGGGACTTTTTCCGTTGTCTAAAATCTACATTATAGACAACGGAATGCGTTTTCTGTTGTGAAAAACACATACACCCATGGTACTTAGTTTTCTGTAGGAGAAAATCGCTACGGAATTTTTTACAACGGAACGACAATGGAAATTTTTCTATAGGAGTTTGTTTTTGCCAACGGAAAGTTGTTTTACACAACGGAAAATTTCCATAGCAAAAAATGCATATTGTTGTAGTGCGTAATCATCAAAGTGTTTTCTATTTAACAAATATAATAATATTTTGAGAATTATACTACAACTCAGATAAAACAGAGCTACAGACTACTTCATACCAAAGCAAGAGTGCAAGACAAGTTACCTTTAACACCTGTACATGAATGTTCCAGTACGATACAACCTGTCTCACATACAAAAGTTACAAAATCACTGCAAGAGTACGACGAGAGTACTCCAAAAAAGGGGAAGTTTATCTTGTTCGTGAAAGGGGAAGTCGCCAATTTGCTTGATGTTTCTTATTTTTGGGTAAGTATATTGTTAACTGAATGCCACCGATTTGTAGAGGAGGGCGACCGAATGCCACAGATTTGCAAGGGAGAGCGCCCGAATGCCGATTTGCAGAGGAGGGTTGATGGTTCTACAACTTCTGCTTTTGGGTAAGAAGTTCTACAGTCTACATTCTACACTTCTACTTCCTTTGGACTCTTGATTTGCTTGGACTTTGGAAACCAACTCAGTTGACAATCCATTGAAGGTTTTCCAAAGATGAGTCGTGAGCGCTGTAGTGAAGAAGATGGAAGAGAAAAGAATTAGGGTTAAGAATCGATTACTGTTGAGTTTTTTTTTTATTACATTTTTTTGGGGTAAAAAACGGATACGCGTTCTAAACGTGTTTTAAACGCGTTGTAAACGGCGAGCTTCCCGTATGGCGTTTTTTACCTATCTTTCGAATCAATACAGTAATATACGTTTTAAACGTTCCAGTACGGTATGGCCATACTATATGCGTTTAAAACATGTTTTAACTGTCTATACTCTATTATATTATATTATATTGATTGATTATATATAAATGATTTGATATATGATATTATATTTAATATTATATGTTTATTAAATAGTCTTAAACAATATATTTTTCTTTATTGTGATATTATTTTTTACAATTCTTAAGATTGTGTTCGTGTTTGAGACTTTAATTATAACTTTGATAATGGTATAAGTGTTACGATTGTTTATGCGTATTATCCGAGATTATAAGAATCAATATGATTATTCAAATTCTAGGCATTCAATACGATGTAAAATCTGTTATTATTTAAGGATGAATTTATTGTCGGTCAAAGAAGAGAAGTGAATGGGAATCTTTCCTCTTTTCTTTGACCAGATTAAAAGTAACTATAGATCGGTTCCTAACCTCTTTTACATAAGATGTTCGATGAGTAGTTTTTTTTCACGTCCACTCAGGAGTTGCATTGATATTTGTGAAAGTGCAGTATTTACTATTTTACAAAGGAAAATTTTCATCTAACCTTCAAAAAGGATGTCAAATTCTATTTAATCGCAAAAATTTCCAAATGTCTTATCTACCACTCAAAATTTTTTCACCGTTAATCAAAGTGATCTCATCCGTTAGTAGAGTCATTTTAGTTGTAAATATTAAGACAATAATGTCCTTATTCCAAAGATAAAAGACCATAATGCCCTCAAATTAAAATTGACCTTTACTTACCAATTCATATACACTTTTTCTTCTTATACAGTAAAAGTAAAAGAAAAGATACCTTCTTCCTCGATGAGTTGCAACGGTGAAAGGAGACGATGATTTGTATTTTGTCAACCAGCTTTGCAGATGACTAATCCGGCAACAAATACGTTGCAATCTATCAACCAGCTTTGCAGATTAATAGTAAGAGGTAATTTTTCGGCTACGACTACAGTGAACCACCTTTACGCAGACGATGGATGCCGTTGCTATGTAGAAAGGAGAAGAAATCCGCACAATCTTTGCTTTCTTCTCAGAGGAGGTAGCAAGGAAGACATTAGCAACGATCGGAAGCCTCTTATTGGAGATTGCACGAATTCCATCGGTGTATTGTATATTTTCCCCAATTTTCAGGTGTGAAACCCTAATCTGAAATTTCCACAGTCAGTTCCCTAAAATGATATGGTTTCACATCCATATTTTGAATTACCTAACTTCTATTGTTTTAGTACCTACAATACATTATATAGAGTGACTGACAGTAAAGGAGTGGGTACAGAAGACATAACCCTTTGTAGATTCCTCGACAGTAAGGTAAGTGGATTGTTAATCTTAAAAGTTTTTGTAACTTTTTTTTTTTAATGCCTTTCTTATCCATTTTTTATGCATATTATTTCAAGTTAATTGGGGCCGATTGAACCCTTTGTCTATTTTATTCTTCGACACTGGTGTTTGTTCCCTTCCCTATTGCTTTCCTATTTTTGAATATTTTTTTTCATGGAAATGTTAACATCGATATTGTTGTGGGACCAAATTATTCCCAAGCACTACTGTCCATATTTGTTAATTTTTTTTTTGTCATGAAAAGATTATTGCTGTGGAACCAAAATATATCCCAAGCACTACTGTCGGGAAACAGTAGTGTTGGGGACCAAATCATTTCCAGCATTGCTTTTTAGAAACATCAATATTGTTGAATTAAGTTGGGTTTAAGATTTTAATGGTTTTTAATTGGGGTTGATAAAAATAATTTTTTGGGTGGGTGGGGGGGGGGTTTTTGTTTTGTCGTTGGGTTTTTGGGGTTGGTTGGTGTTGCCGGGGGGGGGGGGGGGGGGATTAAATATAATATTTTTTTTTTTTCTTAAATTCATTTTTTCTTCAATTTATTTTAATACATTCTAATTGATTTTATTTTTCATCATATAAACAGCATAATGAGTGATAAGGTGAGCATATATTACCTGTGCAAGGATCACACTAAACTGAAGTTAGTGGATGAAGGTCTCTATGGCTGGATCGATGTGGTATATGATGCCACTACAAGAAAGTAGGCCTTTGGGGGGTTTTTTTTTGGGGGTTTTTTTTTAAAAAAGGGGATTTTTTTTTTAAAAGGGGGGGTTTTTAAAAAAAAGCCCAAGAGGGGGGTTTACAGAGGGGCGTTTGCTAATAAACGCCGTCGTAGGGAGGGTATACAACGGCGTTTCTTATTAAACGCTGTTGGATAATCTGAAAACAACGTCGTTTGCTAAAAAACTCCGTCATAGGTCACATATACAGTGGCGTTTGGTATAAAACGCCGTCGTAGGAGACATATAAAGCGGCGTACGTGTGAGTTTCTTAAGAAAGGTGTGGGTTTTTCTCCCCCCCCCATAAAGGCTTTATTTTGTTTACAATATGATGGACATTCCGCGTTTGTTATTTGAAAACGTGGTTATGAACTATATATAAATATGTCGTTTTTTTTAACCAACACAAACGCAACTTTTTTTGGGGGGGGGGGGGGGGGAAGCAGCCGTATGGAACGAATACCCATGAACCCATATTTTCATCTTCGTGCCTTTCTTCCCCGCACCTCATTTGATTTTCACCTTGCCTCCTCGGATTTCCTTCTTCTTCACTAAAAATTGTCCTAGCTGAGTCTCCTTTTCTCTCTCCTTTTCATTTAATCATGAATTCTCTCTGTCCCTCCACTCTTTTAATCAATTTTCTCCTTCATTCTCTCCTTTCTCTCAATCAAGTCACCCCAATCCCCGCCCTAACTAAATCTCTTTGCTTCTCCCTTTTCTCTCCTTTTCTCTTAATTTCTCTTGCTCAATTCTCACGATTAATTGGTTTGTCCAGTTGATCTCTCAATCGATAATTTGTTCTTTCATTTCCTATCGATCTATTTTCAATTATATATATATATATATATATATATATATATATATATATATATATATATATATATATATATATATATATATATATATATATATATATATATATTTTTTTTTTTTTTTTTTTTCTGATTTTAGTCATAGGTAGGTTTGAATAAGAGAGATCGTGCAAAGTCCTATATGCCCGAGCCAAAACCGAAAAACTCACAAGGTGATTTTGTCCCTTAATTTTACAAAACAAGCTAGCTGATTAATTTCTTTTTTTGGTTAGTTCCGCTCCATCCCTACCTATTATTAGGTTTTTGTTCCTGTTTTAGATTGGTTAATACATATCAATAGGTTTCGATATGATTTTGTCAAACCCCGATACTAAACCATATACCTTTAGAGCTAGGGTTCTATTTTTTTTTTCAGGTAGGTAAAGGGGTTCTAGTAGTACTCCTCCCTCGGGCCACGGGTGGTCCTCTCGCAATGATGTAGAAGATCCGGGAGCCGTAGGATAAGAAGTCCAAGCACCTAGTTGTCTAGAAAGCGCGTTTCCTACAAAAACCATCGTAGGAAGTCTACGGTTAAGTTTTCACTTCCCCCGCCCCATCCCCGCACTATTAGATATAATTAAATTGCTGCGTTTGTTTGGAAACACAGCTATTTATTGCGGCGTTTGATATTAAACGCCGGTATAGATCAAAATCCCGCCACTTTTCCCTTCGCGCCTTTTTCTTCTCTCTTAGTTTTCTTTTTTTTCAGTTTTGCGCCTTTATGGATTATCATCCGATCTTCTCGCTTTTCGTTTCTTTTTCTCTCGAGTAAAATTTAACCGAATCTCTCTCTCAAACTCTATCACTCAAAACCGCAATATTTCGTCATCTCTCCTTCTCTCGCTCTCGTCCCGAGACTCAATATATTACTCCTTAATCGATTCTCTCCTTCTCTCAGCTCTCTCAATCGATAGGGAACCTGCGTGTTCCATCATCAATTGATTATTTTCTTGGAAGCCCGAAGAAATACTGGAGACAGAGAAGAGGAATCCTCTAAACGGTTTAGAGCCTACACTTTCTCCATCATCAATCGATTCTCTCCTTGGAAGCCACAGGTAATCCTTGATCCAACTATGATTCCTCTGTCTCTCTCTCTCTCTCTCATCTGTCTGTCTCTCTCTCTCATCTGTCGATTATCTTTCTTTTAAAATAATTTTTTTGGCTGAACAATCTTCCGGGATTGTATTTGCAAACCATCTGTATTCTGGGTTTTGGAGAATAGGCGGACAGATTTGGATAAGATCTGGAGATATTTGGGGAAGATGCAAGTTTTTATGTATGTGAAATATCTAGACAGATTTGGGGTTATTGGGAAGAAAGAAAGTATGATTTGGTGCTTAATTTCACTGTTTTTACACATATTTAATTTCACGGTAGTCTGTGATTCTTTCCCATGTTCCACAAGCCTAGCTAGACCAAAATCCCCAAGTTTAGCATTGAAGTTGGAATCTAGAATTACATTATTGGATTTATCATCTCCTGTGGAGCACACATTGTTCCCACTCTTCATGCAAATAGAGCAATGCATAGGCCAAATCTCATGGACCTTTTGTTTCTATATGGATAGGAATCAAGGCTTCCATTGGGAAACCAACCAAAACCCAACCCAGCAATTATGGAAGCTACACATGAACTGGCTTAACATATGATGCTCTACCGATGCTGTAAATAAGCCCTTGATCAGCTTGGTTTATTGTGAGATCTATGTAATTGTGTGTGGATATTATGATAAGTGCATCCATGATAAGTGCAGCTTTTAGAAGCATAGATCAGCTAGGAGGAGAAGAGACATGACAATAGTTTAGAAATTAGGGAATATAATTATAAAAATAAAATAAATGATGTGAGAGAGGACATCTTGAAATTCTTGGATTACCTGGACAGGAAATGTGTCGGGAGGTAGCTTAGTCTGTTTCCAAAGGGAAGCCAGGTGTGAACCACAAAACAAGTCGCAACCCCTTTTTGTACTCATTCTCTTGTTTGGGTTCACTTGTGGCAGCACTCTTTTTTTTTTTCTTATTACTTTTCTGTTTTCCCTTCTTAACATCCCCTAGATCCTCCCTGGGAAATTCTGGTGACTTTTGACAATCAACAGGTTTTTGGTTGCAACTTGTTGGGGCCAACTTTGAGAACTTCTTGAGAATCTTTGAATCATTGGGGTCATCACTTCCATTCTTTGACCCTTTCTTGCTCCAGCCAAACCAACTCTTCTTTTCTTTGGCTAGACCATTGGATTCACAACTTTCAGCAGCCTCCCTTACCATTTTCTTGGGAATCGAAAGCCACATGTTCCTCATCCTCCCAAATCCTTCGAATATCCTGTCAAGAGAGCTGAATCTAATTGCATCCTTTCCTCAGCTGTCAATACACCATCATACTCATCATGTTCCCAAAGATTTACAATTCTCTCATCTTCCACCGCAAGAAATAATTCCTCATCTGTCATTGCACCAGGAACCCACCCGGACTTGACATAGGTATCTCCATAGTCTATAGATAAATAAGCTCGATAGTTAAAATATTTCCCTAGCTTGGAATGACAAAAGAAACAAGATAGCTGAAAATGGATAATGCACTAGTTTAGTATTATCACAACCTTTCGAGTCCAAACTTGGGTTCTTCTATGTACTAGAAACAAAAGTCTCTTATATCCGGTCAAGGAAAAAAGAAGAGGAAAGGATCAATGTGTAGTTGGGGATATATTTCCATAAAAATCAAGAAACAAAATACTAATGAATGTTTAAACTTCTATGTTCTAGAAATAGCTCGCAAAAACTTGATACCTCAAAATTCGAGGTATGAACCTCACAGGATCCCTGGGAATCCCAGACGCATGCAACACATCCATAGATGTAACATTTTCTTTAAAAGAAAATTAAGTTCTTATATGCTATATATAACAAATAATTTGTATGAACCTCATAGCCTACCATTTCTAATAGAAGTGCATTTACATCTTGCTTGTCTTTCTATTTCTCCGATTTAATGCTTGTATAATCAATTATCTTCACATATATGGGATATTATAATTTCAAATATCAAAGTCATGATCTCTTGATTGATATGTGTTATTTCTGTGTAAAAAACAAATTTGTTGAAAGATGTGAAAATTAGATTATTCTCTTGGCAAGTCACTATGTTCAATGCAAGATGTGAACCAATCTATCATAAAGGAAGCTTGTGTATTTGCATGGGAATGGTTGCTTTCAGATCTTCCTTCAAATATTGTTCTAGTCCTTTATTTTCATATACTCGGCGATTGCTAACTAGATCATTTTCCATAGTATTGTTCTTTTATTTTCAAAGGTAACATGATGGGGCCATGGTATGAAACCCAAAAAAAGATGATATTCTTTCATATGTTGTTTCCACACATGATGCAATTGTTGGATTTCTGAAAACCTCTTCTTCAATCTCTTACCAAATCCTGATGATAGCATCCACCTTTAGATTACCCTAATCTTTTATTCCATTTTTATTTTCATTTCCTTGGATTTTTTTTGGGGAGGGGGTGATAAAACCATCGATTCATTTATAAAGCATATAACGATGACATTTATAAAGCATATAACGATTACATTAGACCTGGGACTGAATCAAGCCTAACAGACAACATGAGTCTTGCCATGCAAGTCATAAGCACCCCATCCTCCCCAACCCTAACCCCAAAACCTTTAGAGGAGAAGGAAAAGAAAAAGACACCTTAGACACCTCAATCCCCACATATTTCAATTTCATTCATGTATATGTAATGAACCCAAAATCAGCCCAATAACATATACAAGACAAAAATATAAAATACAACACACAAACTCAACACTAAGCAACCCTTCTCCCGTTGAAAATCACTTTTCAAAAGGAGAACCAATTGAAACCAAATACCCCCTTCAATCTTCTTTGACTTCATAGTTGTCAAAGCCCAATCCAAAGGTAAGAGTCAATATGAGCACAAATTCTGGGAGGTCTTGAGTGGTCTTAAAATTCTTCTATTTGTTTTCTTTCATAAGCTCCATAGGATAGCATAAGGAAATAAGGTTCACAAAACAGATCCCTTCTTCCCAAAAGGACTTTTTGGGAAGTGGATAAACACATGTTTCACATCCCTAGGTCTTATGAAGCAAACGTGTTTACATACACAGAAAATACCCCCTTGATCATTTCAGCAACGATGCAATTCAAAAAAAGTATGCAACCACTTGTTCCTCCTCTTTACAACACGGTGCAGGATCTATTAGACTGACACCAACCCCTTTGACCGTAAATTATCTTAGGTGAGGGTTATTTCTAAAGATAGCACCCAAGCATAAGGAGTAACTCTAAGAGGTGGCGGAGGCTTCCAAACTTTTCTGATCTGCATCAAAAGATATTTTCTCCTCCTCTCGGAAAGCTTGTGCCTAGCGGTTTCGATTGGTAGGAATTTTTCCGAGAGAGAGAGAGAGAGAGAGACCCACTTCAGTAGCTGTCATTTGAAGTGATAAACAGGGGAGAAAAGGATCATTGCCTGCTCCTAAAGCTCCAAAAGTAATGTATGGATTGAATATTCAATCATGACGGCATCAAGCTTTTAGATATAGATGATGATCATGATCATGATAATTATAATGATGGATTGGAGACATAGCATGCATGAATGATAAAAAAGAGATGGTCTAACCCATATATTTACTTATCTCCCCACGTATTTACAATTTTTAAGAGCATCATATTTTTTTTTTTTTCGCTGACACCCAATGAAATATTTGAATCCTTTAGGTGTGATTCCTGTTTTGCATGAACTAAATGATGACACTAAATACATGATGTTAATCTCTGCCAACGTGATTCCCAAAGTGATGCATGAACAGCATCTTATAGGCATGTTAGTTCTAGAAATACCATGCAATCATGCTGAAATACCAAGCATTCTCAAGCCGTGATCTACCATCTTTTTTTGTATCAAGTTCTTTTTAGTAATTTTGTGCATATGAATGGATAAGCCTTTCCCGCCTTACCTTTTTCTCTCCCCTTTTCCCATCGCACCCCACCCCCCCAAAAAATTGTTTTCTAATGGATAAATACATTGCTTTACACATAAAATAGATTTATTAACTTGACATGTCCCTATGTAGTTACATGGTCATCTACCGGATACAAACTCCAACTAGTCTATTTTTAAATCTCTCTTTTATATATATATATATATAGTGATTCTTTTTAAGTAGTTCTTCAAATGCTAATCTTGTTGAACTGTCTTGCCTCCACTTTGTTGTTTTGCCACAGGATTCTCGTCAAGGGAAAGCATACCTTTTCAATTCTGTGTGAGTACTTCACAATTTTCCTTAATATGCTTTTTTTTTTTTATAAATATGTTTGCAAATTTTCTAAAGATGTTCTCCTCTGCCACCCCCAGAAATAGCAACCATCCCCAATCAAAAATCAGAACCCTAATCTTACATTAGTGGTTAATGGCACTATTTAGAATTTAGTGTAGCATATGGGTTTCTGTAACTGTAAAATACACAGGGAAATTTAGCATCTTGTATGCTGGGTTGTGTAGTTCAGTTTGCAATTTTTTTTTACTAATGAATTTAGCAGTTTTGACATCTGTCATACACTAAGAGAAATGGGTATTGTCTTCAGCTGGTTTGAAGGAAATAAGGTTCACATTGATAAAACCCGAGAAAACACTATGACTTTTGGAAAAAAAAGTTAAAATTTTGATAGCCGTGTCTGAATAAGATTAGTCCTTGGTATCTCTATTACTTGAAAAATTAAGCTAAAAAATTGATCCAATGTTCTTTCTTTTCAACTTATATTCAAATTTAATTTTAACTGTAAAAAAAAAGATGCAATCTTTAAAACATAAAAGATATATATATATATATATATATATATATATATATCAAAATTAAGGTGCGATCTAATGGTAGAATCAAGAAATCTTAGTTGAGGTAGAACTCCTTGATTTAGAAGCAGGCAACAGATCACCAGTTCAGATTGATAGAAGTAGCAGGATGGTAGCAGTAAAACAGTAATTGAATCCAAAACAGTAATTAGCAGATCTGAATCAGATCTTGAGCAGCATCCTTGGCAGAACTCAAGCACAACAGTAATTGAATCCAAAACCAGTAAATCTTCATGCATGCCTTTGATTGGTTATATAGATCAGCCAACTCCTTAGCCCACAAGTTACCCAGTTAAGGGATGACTGGACTTGGTTTGATATGCAAACTGATTTTCCCATGGTAATCCTTTGTGCTTGCTCTGCTTTTACTTTGTTGTCTTTAGCCACTTCGGGGATTCGGTCATACCTTGTCTATGCATCTCTCTCTCTCTTTGATAAATTATTCATTATTTCTCAAAGAAGAAGAAGATAGGACAGCAGAAAAACAATCGTGGAACATCATATCAAACATCAACGGATCATTGAGTTTCAAAACTATCCGATTGTAGTGTGGTATATATCCGGCTTCGTTATGCGCTTGAGTTTGCTTAATATGCAGTATTATTATTTGCAGCATAATCGGGTTTTGATCATTACCTTTGTAGGTTATGAATTTGTAAATTGTCCATTTATGATCCACATGGTTGCAAAAGTTTGGCTTCATTGTACTCTGATTTTTGTTCTGAAAATATTTGACCTCCTGAGTTAATACTTTCATGTGTTATTTCTGAAGTAGGCATGAGTTTTATACTCAACCAAAGTTTCTCGTGAATCTGAACTGTTTGTATCAAGCTATACAAACTGTCCCCTCGTATTTGGTGTATCCACAAGTGAGTTTCATAAGGGATATAGGTGTTTTCATTTTCCTACCAAAAGATTATATATGTCTTCTCATGTTGTTTTCATTGACTTTGTTTTTCCATTGAAATTGTCTAAATCAGTTTCATCCTGTCACCACTTAATGCTACCTTATCCGATGTAGCCACTTTTGAGAGATGGGTAGGTAGTTTTTCATCACCATCTATTGTAGGTAGTTCTTCAATCTATTGTAGGTAGTTCTTCATCCGTCGAAACTGTCGCAAGGAAAGGGTAGGTGTGAACTGTAGTAAAGAACCATCAAAGTGTCACAGGGCAGCAAGAAGAATCCTTCTCTCTCCTAAGTTTTTTTAATCAATTACAATCGCGGATATTTGGTGCTTAATTTTTACTGTTTTTTACACTTATTTAATGGATATGATGTAACCTGGTGGCTGGGTATATGTTCAAGATTCCAACAGCATGGTAGGATCATAGATTACGAAAACAAACTATAGAATTTAGGTGAAATCCAATAACCTTATATCGAACTGTAGCAAGGCAAGTTTTTTCGGTTCTTCTAATACCCCCGGCCAGGTTGTATATGCAGTGTCTAGCACTGTTTTGCTTGCTGATTTGTGAGATATTGATGTACATAATGGTTGTGTTAGTGCATTAATCCTACAAGTGGGGGTAGCAAGTGTGTTAGTCGGATTCCATTCTTTATTTTCATTGTTATTAAATTGTTTTAGTTAGGGCTGGATTAAGTCTCCATAAGTCCAGCCCCCGTTTGTGATGTTTCTTTCTCGATTTTATTTAGAGTTTTAGTAGCAATAGACTACTTCCATAGTAAGCTATTGGTTGTAGGACTTTTTAGACTTAGTTTGAGTTTGATTTTTTGAGTTTTATTCGAACATATGTAATGGCTATACCCTATCCATGAATTTTGATGAATTAATGAAATGATTTTGCTATACTTTGGTCCGTCAATTCAGGCTAGCATCAGTGGGATTCAGTTGTGTTGACTCTTATGGAATCAAAAAGTGTTAAACTGCTGTCAGATTCAGCAGTGAACCCCGACAAAGTCCAGGTCTCTATGAGTCCAGACTTGTGTGAGTTGTTTCTTTCTTATTTCTTTTTGCATGATGACCGATGAAGTCTGAAAGATTGCAGTTCTAGGAATGGCCTCAAAGCTTTTAGTGGTCCTTCGACATTGGATACATGGTCCTTCCCTCATTGTATACAACAATGAATTGTTAATTATTACATTCAATCCCTCGTAGAAGACAGCAAATTTACCTGTCCCGACTCACTGTTTTTGTGAGCTTGAAGACAGCAAAACCATACCTTCATGCTGCTTGGCATCTTGCTGCAGCTGCTGGTATTGGGACATGTAATAAACTTCTCGAATGATACCTGATTTAGGTCTTTTGCTGCAGCTGCTGGTATTGGAAAATGGTTACCATATTCTTTGAGGTGATGGTGACCATTCATATATTTCATGTAATTTGTATAAATCCCATTTTCTCCCTCAAGGAACTTGTCTTGTAGAAGTTACCAAAATTCATGTACTTTCTATCCTACAGATCCTATATATAGATAGATCACTATAAGGTTCATTAGTTGCCTTAAATGAGTTTCGTGACCGACCGATAGTTACCACTTAAAGCCAATCTTCTCCATCTTGCCTCCTTAGGCACATTTTAGTTCTTCCATCTTTTTGCAGCTGCTGGCTATGTGACTCATTCATACTTTTTTTTCTTTCTTCTTTTTTTTTTTTTTTTTTTTTATCTTGGAGGTGGTGCGGGGTGGGGGAGGGGCTTGCTGATTTTCAGTCTTACATTTTAGCAGGAAACATAGCGAAGGGCTCAGTTCCCGGGGTTCATTACATAATCTAAAACACCTATATATATATATAATCACTACTTAACATGATTGAATAAACTATGGAAATTTCTAACTCATATTTGGTCAGCACCACAGTAATGGCTGAGTCTTTGGAGCTATAGCTTATTTGAGGTGAAAAAGTTGGTGATACTACGACAATATGAACACAAGGCTAAGACTAAGTTGTGCCATAGCTCTATTGGTTGACAGAACCGTAAAAGCTAGGAAGGAAGACCTTGTCTCGATCTAAGTTCCTGGGTGTGCAAGAATATTGTACATACCCAATTTCATTAATTTAACCCAGAGGAGCAAAATCAGGGAATGGTTTTTCAGTTCTACTCAGCTTCATCTATGAGCCTCACCAGTTTGGCATGAGCTACTACCACTAGGTGGGGCAGAATTATGACCAGACTGTTGGGCACTATAATGAGGAATAGACCCACTCTTTGAGAAAATTGAACCAACTGAACCACTGGATGTGTTATCAGAAGATGGGATTCTGGTTTAGAAAGATTCCTTAGTGGATCCTGAAACAAATGGTGATTTAATCATAGTTCGAAGACTCAACAAAATAATGTCAAAATTTTGAAAATTACCCAGATTTTACCGCCGATATTACTGTTGTTTTGGTCAGTATCTCTACATCAGGTCAGCGATATTTTGGTGGTCATTTTGGTTATTTCAGTCGATATTGATAAGTTAACTCCCGCTCCATCAAACCCTCATCAAAGTAGAACTTATGTTTAATTCAAATTCAAGAAGTTTTTCTTTTACAAAATGAAAAGCTCACTAAAGATGATACCTCCATGCTGATATGCCATTTGCTGTCTTTGTCTCTCGTGGAGGATTTGAATCAAAGGATATACGACCATACAAGAAGCCATTAGAGAACTTTCCTTCAAGACTAGAGACCTTACATGTACATTGATATGCAGAGGCCCCTAACTCCGAGAATGTCCACTAAAATTTATCTATAGTAGAAAAAGAGTAGAGCTGAACAAAAAAAAATAACAAATGGAAAATGAAAGCTAATATGTTAAATTGGGTCCAACTGTTGGAATAGCTGATGGCATTACATTCTATTGGAAGCTTTTACCGAAGGAATGATGGTGCACTATGATATTTGACAAAAGATTCTCATCCAATGGCTTGGATATCTCTCATACAATTATAAGATTCCAATCTTAGTGGTTTCGAACATGGTTTCCTGTTCCACCTACGTAAAATGATTCTACTTGTTCCATCCTTTCTTTTTATTACTCCTTACTTTAATGACCGGTTGAAACCTTATTGCATTTGTCAATAATATTTAAAGGGGTGTCAATCATTCCGTTTGATTTTGGTTTTGTACTAAATTCAGACTGAAATCATGAAGGATATAAAAGTCTTTTATGTTGTTTCTTTCTTTTTTTTTTTCAGCTTTACTTATCTATAGCTCAAAAAAGTAAATGGATAGTAGTTGAATTCAGAGGTCATGGGATAGGAGTTTTCGTTTGAGCGAGCTATACGCAGCTGGTGTTAATGCTTTCCTAGAGTTTTCTTTTTCTAGAGTGAGCACAGGGAATAGGATTTTATGTCCATGTATATACTGCATTAATCAACAGATTATAACAAGAGAAGAAGTGTATGAACACTTGATAGTCGATGGAATTATTATCGCCTATACGATGTGGTGTTGTCATCCGAACATTTTCTCTCATATCTCTCGTGACAGCTTTTGTGAAGCCATGCATGCCTATTAATATACAAGATTGTAGTTGCCTTTAGAGGAATGGTACCTTATCGCTTGGTAATTGTTTGCCTTCTCTGTACATTTCTTTTGGTTTGCAACTTGCACTTTTGTTTGTGAGAGCAATCAGGTATAACTCTCTAAGGTGCATTTGCCATAAAAGCTCAAAATGAGAACTCCTACATGCCTTGTCCATGCTAAGCTTGTTTACAAGACCTACAATCCATGTGTGTGTATCAAATGAATGATTTCATAGTATATCACATTATGACAAAGTTTTTGTCATAGGATGACCAATGGGAGGGTGAAAAGAACCACGTTATTAACAAGATGTTTCCACCGCAGCTTGAAAGGGCATTAATAGACTGAGTTATCCTATGATGACCAATGGGAGGGCCAAAACACCCATGACACTTTCTTCTATTTTTTTGACTTTGATCAGTGTAATGCTTACACAAACTACTTGTGCTTCCACAATTATATATGTTTTCTAATTGTAGAAATCATGACTTAGTTTTTGTAAAGTGATCACCACTTAAGGCTTGATCACTGAAGGTTTTATATCACCACTACTAATCATTTTGTAGCTGTTTTTCAAAAACTTGGTGGAACACTAACGCTAGCATTGGGAAGCCGACCGGGTCAAGAAGGGAAGGGAAGCATGATTGAAGAGGTTACCATTTTAAGAAAATAGATAATTGAAAAATAGGTGTCAAGGAAGCTGAGGTCAGACAATATGAAGAAGAAACATATTTTATTTGTATTCGTGAATGATTTAATACTTAATGCTTGATGTTTTTGGTCATCAATTTCTTGATATACTTTTGTAAGTGTTTTTAATTTTTCTTGATATTAAATGTAGTTAATTTAAATATATATTGTCCATTGTAATTTTGTTTTTACAGATTACAGCTGTGACGATAAAGAAATGGATTTTATATTTAAAAAAAAAAACATAATTTATGGCGGCGTTTTCTAGTAAACGTCGCCGTATGACCACCATTTCTATAAACGGCGTTTTTAGATGAAACGCCGTTATAGGTTTCATAAACGTCGTTTCTCATCAAACGCCAGTCCGTGCGAAAGTTCCACGAAATCTTTCGGCGTTTGTTAAAAACGCCGCTAATGATTTCAATCTACTGGCGTTTGTTAAGAAACGCAGCCGCATAGTCACATACACACGCGTTTGCTAGAAACGCCGTGGTTCGTTAGCTACGATGCCTATAGCTGCTGATATGCGGCGTTTGAGGAAACGCCGGTGTATCAATTTGCCAGCGTTTAATATAGCTACGCCGGCGTTTAAGAACGCCGCGAAAGACCTATTTTCTTGTAGTGTGCGTACTGTACAGTGCTATCTGACATTCCAGATGGTAGGAATGTAACTTTTGTTGTCAGGATTGAGATGCCAAATGGAAGTTATAGAGATGTAAAAGGTGACAAAGATGTGATGAGATTGACAAATTTCTTTAAAAAGGTAAAGGTATCCCCATGCACATTAGTAGAGTCACTGTGGGTGATACTCTGATACAAAATTTCATTATTAATGGTTTGTCAGGAGTAATGGTAGGTCGACCACGGCGTCGTAGGCCATCCAGGTTAAGGGCTGTGACATTGCCTTTCTAGGAAGGGTTCAGCACTACCACTAGTGATGCTTCTATCGACAGTGTCACAATGCCTTTCCAGGTAGGGCCGAGCACTACCATTGCCATTGTTATTGTTAATAGAGTGCCTATCTAGGATTTCACCATTACTACCACTACAACTGCTTCTATTGACAGTAGACCTGTCCAGAAGAATATGACCAGTAGTACCACCATTACCCCTCCATCTACTACAACTGATATAACACCTTCTAGGCGGAAGAAAATTGTTGTTAATTGGCCTACGGAGAAAGATAAAGGCAAATAACTAGTTGCTAATCAAAGCAATAAAGATGATGGTGATGATCTTGTGGAGCACCACATTTAACCTTCCCGTCAAACCCAAAAGAAACCTTAGTCTAGTCTTTGGAATTTAATTAATCAAGGTAAAAAGAAAATGAAAATATATTTGGCCAGGGGTCAACGGGGCACTACAGCCCTACATCAAACAACCTCATGGATTATGTTGTTTTTGAGGAATAGAAGGTAAGGGGCAATTAGGTGAAACTGACTATTGGAAGGGTAGCACAATCCTGGGTAATGTGTACTTTGAGGTTGCATCTTCACTATATGGCCTTTCATTCAACTAACATTTACTTTGTATTTTGAAACAATAAACAAGCTTGCCAAAATTGATATTTCTAACATTTTCCAATTCTTTTTTATTTTACAAGACAAGTATTTGGGTTAAAGTTACTATAGAAATAGCTAGTAATATGAACAACATGGACGAAATTTTAGCCTTAACTAAAATGAGCAGAATTTCTAAGCAGGCCTATTTAGAGAGTTTTTAGGCAATTTTGTTTCTACCCCATGGCATTTCCAGTGGGGCTCTAATTTTGTGGGCAAATGGACCTAGGGTACCCTACTCACAAGTTAATTTTTTTTTTTTTGGAATTGATTAACTGGCAAAATAAATTATTTAAGATATTCAGAACTCAGAAATAGAACATAGAAAAACATACAAGATTGACAAATAGAGAAAGATATGGATATAAATAGGGTGAATTAACCATATGTCAACTTTTAGACCCAAATCTAATCAAATACCCTATTTATATCCATATCTTTCTCTATTCAACACCAGTGACGAAATGGTTTTTATGATGCCCATGTAAAGGATTGCATTTTTTTAATTATTCATTCCTTTAATAAACAAGGTATCTGATATATTGAATATTCATCAAATTTAGTACTCTTTTTCAACCATAGCATACAATGCATTTGGCAAATTTGCCTTTTTCTCTCATCATTTCAAATCATTTTTTTTATGCTTACATCATTTCAAATCATTTTTTTTATGCTTACATCATTTCAAATCTCTCTTTAACCTTAGTCTAAATCTTTTTACAATATCTATCTTTTACCAAAAGTATCACTAAGTGGGCAAGTTCGGGCGGTTCTCCTTTGTAAAGACATACCATTTCACGTATATCCATGCATTCATTAAGTGGTTCATGCATCATCTTTGCTGGTCACAAAAGATTTTCAAAAAATCATCTTTCAAATCATAACTCCAAATGGGGTGGTTCAGGTGTCGTTTCAAAGCACTTTTCGAGTACTATCTAATGGTATGGCAAAAAAAACCCATTTTACTAAATAAATAAATAATCTGATTAAAGATGGGACCCACTTACGTATCTTACATAAAATAATACATCAAATTCGTTTGAGAAAATTAACTATTTTTTAATACAAGGATTTTAATGACAAAGTACATCTAACCACTAAGTTTGGATTGATTTCAAGGTCATTTAACGACCTTTTGACCAAGTTTACATTCTGAGAGGTATTTTGATTATTTTCAAATTATTTTTCTCAAACATCTCTTAAAGATGCAAAAAATTAACTAAGAGCTGAGGTGACAAAATAAAACACCTACAATGAGCAAGGGATGCATTAATGAGTTAGGGTGAAAAGAATAAATTTTAGATACCTCCCCTCTAGAATGTCTTTAAATCAGGTGCACCCAAACCTTTTCAACAATTTCAACTATACCCTTTTTTTTATGACGTTAAACCTTACACCAAATGGATCAAAATACCCATGATTAATTTACCTATCTGATCTTTAGTTTCAAAATCCTAGTTTCATTTAAACCTACCCATGATTAATTTACGTATTTGACCCTTATTTCAAAACCTTAGTTTCACTTAAACATCTCATTCACAGAAGATAAGAGTAGATTCTTTACCGAAGGAGTTTTCACCGCAAGCTACAACAACCAAGTTTTCACTGTGAGGCTCAGATCCAGAACTCCGGCGAAAATTTCATCCTTTTTTCTAATACCTGAACTCCGGTGAGGTATGGAACCTCAACTCATCATCAAACTCAATCAGATTGCATTCGTTGAATTAAAACTAGGGTTTCATATAAAAAATGTCTAACTGAAGAACTACTGCTAGCAGATTTGTCTCCTCCTGCGAAAGTTCTTCTGCACTGGTGAGGATTTATTCGTCAAACTCCTGCGAAAGTTCTTCTACACTAGTGAGGTATGGAAACTCAACTCGTCGGTGAGGATTTTCTTCGTCTCTTGTTTTTTTTCCCCTCTGTTTTCTGTATATTCTGGATTTTCTCTGTTTGGCTTTGCATATCCAATGTCCTATTTAAGAAGTTAAACAAGAGTTACAATTGTATTATGTTCCTCTATTTGTATATATTTTTGGAGCATTTCATCTACCTGGGGAAAACAAAGGCTTGCAAATTAGTTAAATAGTATTCTCTGTAGGATTGGAAAAATAGATTAAAGGCCTAGGATGGTCTTTCTTGATCTAGTTTGATCATTGAAATCACGTAGAGAGGGTCATCTGAGAAGAATGTTCCTCTGTTTGTATTACTGCCGTTGCTTTTGGCATTCATTCTCTAATTGCTTTGTTTATTTATTTATTTATTTTTTGCATTTATCTCCATTAATTACCTGTTGTTGTCATTCTCTGCATATGCTCTTTTACAAGAGGGTGTTTGCTTTGTAATGATGGTTTTTACAGGTTGAAACACATGCCTATAGCTTGTACTTCATAGTTGGTTGGGAGATGATAAGTACCATTTATGCAAAATTTGATCTTCATGTGTTTGTTAACTAACGATTACAGAATCCCAAAGTTACGATTTAGTAAGTCTGGAAGTAAATGCAGTGGCAGCAAGGTCTTACTTTGGAAAAAAGGAAAAAAAGAAGAAAAAACCCTTGTTTTTCTGCCCCCAAGTTCTAGTGTTAGTTCTTGTTTCACTATACCCTAGTTGAGTAGTTCCTCATCTATGGGTCTTGAAGGGGGAGTACTCTGATGCTTTGGAGAGATGGATATTTTGACTATATGTATATTGATATGTAATTGTGTACTGCTGTGCCCTAACACTGTATGTATGACTGTGACCCACATCCTAATGGGGTGTGTTGGGGTAGTTTAAGTTGGCTGGTTTAAGGTGCTAAGTGCCTTTGTTTGGTTAGAGGGACAGCTCTTTGACCCTTTGTATGAATAATGGATGGACTAAAAAAATCTGGTTTTAATATGTCATAGATTTTCATCTATATCTATGTTTTTGTATTCAGTTCTTTTTCAAATTCCAAGTGAAAAAACTGATTTTAAGTTTCAATTGCAGGTTATAAAGATGGTTGACAACCTCATAAGTTTGATATATCAATTTGAAAGAAAAACTGAGGTGAAGAATGCAGATCCGGATAGGTATGGATATTTGGACGTTGTGTATGATGTATACAAAACTGTATTGAAGGATATACTCGAGGGGAAGACCATTACATTCTCAGTGAAAGTCTTGTTACTAGACGGGGTGCAAGAACTTGATTTGAAGACTGACGACAATGTAATAGAAATGTTCAAGGCTTATGAGAAAGAGTTTCAACCCATTCAATGTTTTGTCTATGGAGTACAAGTGAGCAATGATTTTTCAGCTGATTTCACTGTCAATGGATTCTCACATACAGTGATGCTAAGACCATCAATCGTTCCTACAATGAGTCCTTCAAAGAATC
Source organism: Protea cynaroides (assembly GCA_028583415.1). Lineage (NCBI taxonomy): Eukaryota > Viridiplantae > Streptophyta > Magnoliopsida > Proteales > Proteaceae > Protea > Protea cynaroides. Next base: position 73,885,860 of record CM053269.1, read on the forward strand.
CATTGGTGAGGAGTCCAGTGACAAAAACTCTTGCAAACAGAAATACTAAGGTTGCACTTCAAGGTAAAGGTATTGATGTTGTAAATACCAAATCTGTTGGTATGAGTGATACTATAGGTAGGGACTATAGTAGTAAGAGCAGTGGTGGTTCCAAGGGTAAGGAAAAGTTAGATAGTGAAAGAAATGTTCCAGATAGGGTGGAGGAAGGTATTCATATTGGTACTTAATTCAAGAGAGGCAGAATTATCTGATGACTCATTGAATGAGAATTGGTCAGAGGGTAGTGGTGAAATTATGAAAGCACTAGTTCAGATGAACAGGGGGATGATAATGTGGACAGTAAGAATAGTGATGAGTAAGTTGGGGAAGATAGGTTTTCTGATTATAGTGCAGAGGATATGTTAGAAGCTACTGAAGTTTGGAGGCACACCACTATTGATGATGCAAAGACAGTGGAAATTGAGGCAGACTCAGTTTATGGATCTGTAAATGCTTTTAGAGTGGCCCTTCAGGACTATGTTGTCCAATAAAGAATTGAAATATTGAAATTGAAAAATGAAAAGTCTAGGTTAACAACAGTGTATGTGAATGAAGGATGTTCATGGAGGATCCATGCATCACCTAATCACACACTTTTTTGTTTGATAGGGTCTCTCAGATGCTATTTCACACATATTCCTAGCAGCTAGACAAAGATACTGTGGGCGGCACCTATATAACAATTTCAGAGCAAAATTCCCTGGCATCTTGTTGAGGAGATATTTTTGGGCAGCCTGTAAGTCATATACTGTTCATGGATTTGAAATGGCAATGGAAAACATAAGGGATGAGAACAAAGAAGCCTATGACTAGTTGAAAAAAATAGAAGTAAGTCTTTGGGCCAGGCATGCATTTGATCACACTGCCAGAAGTTATCACGTCACAAACAATATATCTGAGTATTTTAATCAGTGGATAGGTCGCTTAAGAAGAAAACCAATTATTGCATTGATAGATGGGATCCAGATTAAACTGATGAAAAGGGATGCAGCTTCGAGGGGAACATCACTCCCAAGGTATGCAAGAAATTGGATTCTATAGTATGTAGTTCTAGATTTTGTAGAATCATACAAACATGGGTAGATGAGTTTGAGGTGACTGATGGAAACTATGGGCATATAGTTCACTTGGATACTATGCAGTGTAATTGTGGTGTTTGGTTAGCATCTGGATTGCCTTGTAAGCATGCAGCAACATGCATTACTTTGAAGAGAGGTAAAGTTGAGGATAGTTGGCATATGCTGAAAAGTATATGTTGGCATATGCTGAAATGGTCCATGCTCTACCAAACTTGTCTGAAATCAAAATCTCTACTGAAGGTGCCGTGTTGGAACATCCACCACTTAAAAGACAACGTGGAAGACCTCACAAGAGTAGGAGAAAAGAACCAGGTGAGCTTGCAAGTGCTGAATTTAGAAAGGGAGCAGGAACAATTAGATGTACTACTTGCAAGAAACCTGGCCATAATAACAGGACTTGTCAAAAGGCCGCAGTGAAAAAAATAAATACACAAACAAGAAAAGAAGCCAGATTGCAGGTATCACTACTCAATAGCATTATTTCTAACTTATTGTGCAAAATTTTGTTAACTAATCCATATGTGTCATATGTTTAATATAGAGAACCCGCTTGGATGGTATAGAAGATGAAGGTAGTTCTCAAGTGCAAACCAGGTCACAAAAATCAGTTGATGTTGGGGTTTCAAGTATTCAAAGCAAGGGGAAAGAGAAAAGGGTAAGGAAGGCTGCAAAGAAACAATTGCAGAATGAGACTACAATACCTTAAAATTTGTGGAACAATTATTAATACTTGGATGCTGAAATTGATTGTTTATGTTTTTGAATATTTCATTACTTGGTCTCTGTAATGAGTGTTTAGATTGGGATGAGATAGCTGAAGGTACTATTAGCTTCTGAAACTATTTTAGTTGAACTTTGTATGCAACTTTCAGGTTATGGCTGTAGTAGTTGAACTTTGTATGCAACTTTCAAGTTATGACTATATTAGTTGAACTTTGCATGCTTATATATGTTCAGTTTATGACTTTGTAGTTGAACAAATTTGTGCACTTTTTATTGATGGCAGATTTGAAGCCGTGCAGGAAGCTTGTCACATTTGAAAGCAATGTTAGTTTGTTACATTTGATGACAAACTTGTTCTCTTTAGTTTCGAAAACTTGAAAATCAGGTGCATGGTATATTTAGAGTATAGTGTAACAAACTCATGAGGTTTTGATGAAAACCTTGGATTTTTATCTTGATTCTGAGAAAGGGAAACTATGCTGTCAATTATTGTCAAATTGTTGAAGGAGGGAAGAGGGTTTATTTTTCACTTTGCCCATTTGTTCTGATATTCAACAGCTTAGCAGTTTCTGGGTTCAAGGCATTTAGTCCTGTGATTCTTGTGATTATGAAGGATCGGGATTAATGTGTGAACTTTGTATTACTTTTAGTGGGCAATAGGATTGCTAGAGCACCAGAAGGTAATTTTCTCAACACGGAAATGACGTTCTAAGAATGGCGTTTCCAACAAACAAAAGTTCCAATGACTTATGTGGCGTTCCCTCCCTCTTCTTTGTAAATGTTTCCAACAAACAAAAGTTCCAACCATAGCAGGTCCAATGACTAAATGGCAACAGTTTGCAAAATAAAAAGTGCTAAATGATTTATTGAAATTAGATTGACAAAACCAATAATAGAAGCAAATGTAATTACTAGATGTGCATCATGAACAGGAACGAAACTTAGATGTGCTAAAAATTCCTTCCTTAGGTAAAGAATAAGCAACAAAGTTAACAAAGTACAAAGAGAACTGCTCAATACTCAAGCCAAGCCAATCATCCATTCATTTCGATCCTGTACACTTCATACATTGACAAACCTAGTATTCAAATCCTCTCCTGCGGTCCTGTCGCCTGCCAAGGGCTGGATTTCAGCCAGCCCACCCCCCAATGTATTGGCAGGCGGCCAGACTGAACCCAACTCCCTTGGATCGATGGCAGGAACCTTCTGCCGCAGGAGACGATTTGGATCCTTATCTAAGCCTAGGATTATAGAGGCCTCTGCATCCATAAACAATGAAAACCAAGGAAACTAAATTGTTTATGTAACTACTGACCCAAAGAAAACTACATTGTCTTTGTTTTCAGTAATGACATAATTTCAAACTTCTACAAGCACTACAAGAAACATGAGAAACATTATGATGAATAACCCCGAATGTTATTTGACACATGGTTTGCAATCCTGCAACGAACTTCTCTAATTTCTTAAACTATGCCTTCAAATTGCCGACTTCGGCGTTCCGATGCAATCATCTATTGTTTTCCCGACAATGATACAACACATTCTTATTTTGATCTGACTCAGATATCCGGACTGGTGCTCTTGTCCCACAATGGCATTTGATGTTCCTAGATCTCAACGGCCTCGAGTTGCTGGAGTTCAAACTCATTGAAGACATTTTACCTGCAAATTATCATAACAAAACAAAACATAGCAAAATATTACATTCTTCATTAATATGAGAGAAACAAGAAGAATATAGAAATTTGTTGAACATATAATTCCAATGATCTATAAAATATGAAAATGGTTGAAAACCATAGGACAGACATGAAATTTGATAAATAGGAGGAACAGGAAGAAGATAGAAACAAATAAAGCAGTTTTGCTTTTGACCACAAAAGTACACCGAAAGAAGGTCGACCTCACCCTCGGTAAACCGAACCAGATAAAAGAGGAAGAAGCAAAGCTAGGCCATTCCATTAGAGATGTGCATACCATCTTGAATCAAAAAGCTTTCTCCCAGTTACAAATCAGATTCTTTTAGACAAAATAACAAACACTTGGTATGATTTTAAAACTGACTGATTCGATTGAACCTAATTTCAATCATTTCTATTGTTGGACTAAAACAGACAGAGATTTCGAGTGAGACGAGACTAATTACTAACTTTGAGAGCAAATGTCCAACGAACAACGGAGGAAGAGGTGTTCTTCGACTCCTACCTTCTCAACGAAAGACGGTAGAAGAGGTTTTCTTCGACCCTTCTTCTTCTATTCCTTCCTTTTTCATTGATTTCTTCTTCGATTCCTACCTTCTCCAACGGTTCTTATTCAACTCCTACCGTCTCCAACGGGTTCCAACAATTTTTGTTTGACTAGGTGATTCACCAACGGGTTCTGTTTTTACAGAGGGTCCTATTTTTACAGTGTAGCAAAATGAAAGATATTTGGGGTGCACCTGATCCATGGGTAAAATAGTCCTATAATTTTGGATGAGGATAATTTGGGTATTAAAATATCAACTTTAAGCATTTAACATTAGTTAATAGGGAATTACTAATGGAATTGCTTTTGAAGGGGGGTGTTCATGAAATTGTTGGAAAGATTTGAGGTGCACCTGATTTAAAGACATTCTAGTGGGGATGTACATATAATTTACTCAATTATTTTTCTCAAACATCTCTTAAAAATGCAAAAAATTAACTGAGAGCTGGGGTGACAAAATGAAACACCTACAATGAGCAAGGGGCTTGTGGTTCATCTGCCTATGAAATTTCCACCAAAAACAAAGCTTGTCCAGAAAATTTTCTGGAAGTGTTCATCTAGATAATCTAGACTCCTTTTGGGTTTGTTTTCACGTGATGAAATCTAGTTATGAAAGTTGACAAATTAGAGTTTAATAGTGTAAGTATATGTAAATAATGTTTTATCAATATAAAATAAACTTCAATGTGTAGATATGATCATAGTGTTAAAAGCCACTATAATTAATATGAATTGAGGAATATTGGGCATAAGTTTCCTCCAAATTCAGGGAGAGGATCTTCTCTATACGATCCACATTTTTTTTGTCATGTGCCTTATTGAATGCTTGACCTAAATTTTTTTAGAGAAATAGACCACAAGGTCTTCAACTTATTGCATTTGAAGTTTTAGCTAATGAAGTTTGTCAAGTTGAAAATGAAATATTCAAAGATTCTTATTGAGAGAGTGCATGAGTATCGAGTGGTTCATGAACTTTCTCTATTTGATCCATCATTTAAAATGTATTGTATAAACTTGTTTCTATTTTTATAAATCCTTTTATTTCTTCTTTTGCAGAGTTTGCCTATAATATGACTTTAATTGAGAAATGTGATGTGTATAGGTTTGGAGTAGTAGCATTGGAAACAATTATGGGAAAACATCCAAGGGAACTCATCACTTATTTAACATCACAAATTGGTCAAAATTTGCCATTAAGAGACGTGTTAGACCCATGCCTCACATTTTCATCAGATCAAAAATGTTGCAAAGGAAGTTGTTTCTGTTGCAAGAATAGCACTTGCATGTTTACGTAATCACCCACAATCCCACCCAACTATGCATCAAGTATCAAAAGAGCTACTTGTTTTTCGACCATTAAATTTGGAGCATTTTCATTCAATTACTCTAGGCAACCTAGATGATACTGAAATAGAATGATTGAATTAGATGATAAATAGTAGACCTATTAAATTTATTAGAGAATGTATTGGATTTTAATTTTTGTGATCTAAAGGCAACTATTTTTTTTTTTTTCATTTTACTTGCTTTACTTGAGAAATATTTTATTACCTATCCATGTCTTCCTCATTGTCTTATATGTCAATTTGGTTATTGACACTTCTTATCCCAAAACTATAGTTATTTTTGGACTGTCTTGCAAGTGTTACTGTACTTGTGTTTCCATGAATTAGTGTGTTAACAACAATATGAATTTTTTGCTACGGAATTTAGTATCCATTGCTAAATATTATTTTTTACAACGGAAAAATGGTTACTGTAGCCAATTTCTGTAGCGAAAAATGCCTTTTGTTGTAGTGGTTTGTGCCTCTATGAATAAAATGAGGATTCAGTGAGTTTTTCTATCAATTTTAATTAGCTTTCATTAGGACTATTAATGATTTTTTATTTCTGTCTTTTCCTATCAACTTGAACATAGTTTAGTTCATGTTGCATTGTCTGACCTTTCCATATCCATTTCATATAGATAATAGCATTTTTATGCATTTCAATATACCTTATTCTTAGAATGGCATTATTTTAATATTTATTTTGTTCATCGATGCATTGTAAGATATAGTCTAGTGAGGTTCTAGGTGACTATTATATAGTCAAGAAAGTTCGAAAAATCTAATCAGTGGATTTTGTAGGAACTTGATCAACAAAAGAACCTTTGAGAATTAAGGCATCCACGGTGAGTAGTAAAATTGAGTTAAGATACTAAATTTATAAAATATCCTATAAAATGGGTCTTGAACTTATGCAATGGTGCCTACCAAATCATCATTCACATGGTTATAAAGTACATGCATGATAAAATGCTGAAAATGATTGGGCACTTGGCCGGATCACCTTACAGGGTGCAAGTTTTGCTTGGTAAGACCAAATCCACCCCATGCCTGTCAAAAAGAGTTTTGGGCCTAGGCTAGGCTGAGGCGTTGGGTTGAGCCTAACCTAGTCCTACCTTGCCTTATAAGTGGGGAAGTGGAGGAGAGAGGCTGAGAGGGGGGAGGGGGCATGGGCAAAATTAGAAATTAAAAAAATGAGATACCTTAGATCTAGTTTTTCAAAGATGATGTACCTAAATGTATTTCATCAAAAAATGGTAATCATTTACCCAAAATACTGGATACCTCAGTTAACAATAACCAACGATTTTATCTAAGGATATATTGCGAGTTTCTATGATAAAGTGGTTAATACAACATAAGGTCTAAATCAATGACAATGACTATGCATCACATCTGGATTATAACTTTTGTTAAGTTTTTAATACCCCATCATTTTTTTTTTTTGGGGATAAAAAGCCAATTTATTTAGAATCATGAAAAACTCATAAATAATAAGGTTACATAATGCCATCACCGGCGGAGTAAAGATAGGCCAAACAAAAGTTTTTAACCATTCACACATCGTTGTTTTTCACTTTTTCCACGGGTTTACTAAAATCTTTACTTAAAATTAAGTCTCTCTCTTTCTATCTTTCTCTAACCAAAATTTTTTCAGGAGCTTAAATGAATTGACAGCAAAAAAACTGATGACTACTATGTTAATACATACTATAACACATTGAGTCAACTCCTAAAATCGTCCAGTCTGCTAATAACTAGTATTAATGGATTTGAGGACGGGATGCGTTTCTAGGTCATAACTTGACAATTTCCCATTCCTTCCCTACCAAGCTGCATCTATTCGTCATTCGAAGTACTACCTCTACCTACTCTTTCTATAATATATCCAGGCGCCCTCTTACATTCAAACCATAAAATAGAAAAGATAATCATAGCAATCCATACGGCTAGGTTTAGCTGATAAGAAAATAAAAGAAAAAATCACTGTAAAACAAGAATAATCATGAAACAATGATGAATTTAAGCCTTTTATCTCTCCTTTATTCAAAAAATATACTTTTTTTTTTACATCATAACATGGCCCACAAAAATCCGCCTTCTATTCCATATATATATATATATATATATATATATATATATATATATATATATATATATAAAATTTATGGGGAAGATTTTTGCGTCTTCCCTCGTTCCTCGGGATGCAAATTACTTCTAACCTTTCTATATGCATTTTTTTTTATTTGTTAGAATTCAAATTACTTATTCACGATTATTATTAGTTATAAAAGGTTCTAGTATATTAAACAGCTTCTGTCACCATCATGCGTCCTGCGTTGATGAAGCACCTCCAAGGTTCCATTGGTGCGATGGTCACTTGTACTTAAAATGTATAGGTATATATGGAGCATTTGGATATATTTTGAATTAAACTAGAAATAAATAAATATTTACTATATCAATTTGTTTCTCTCTTCAACTCTTAAACTTGATCTTAGGTTTCCAATATCTTATTTAATTAAAATAATTTCTGGTTCAATTATTATAATGAATATTTTCTATAATGGTTTGGTGAACAAATGGTTACCCAAAAAATAATTCGTGCACAAAACAGGGCAAGCTATTGTTATATATCCAACCCTTCTTATTCTGGAATGTCGATCTAGTGTATGGATGTCAATTTAAATTGGAACCGAAGAACGGAAATGAAATCAATCGTTTAAACTACAAACCGAATAGAATCATAAAAAAATTGGTTCAGTTTGATTTTAGATCCAATAAATCAAATAAAACCGAATACCAGTCTCAATTAGGTGTCTCAGATAAGAAGGACGAAAGGGAAGGATTTGGACTCCCATTGAAGACTTTTAGAACTTCATCAAGCTTCCCACACTTCACATACAAATAACCAAAGACATAACAACAACATCACTTAATGCCCAAATTCAACCACTTGAGATATAATTTCTTTGCCCTATTTCAAGTTCAGCAGCTTGATATAGGTGTCAATGACATCGAGGGTGATGTGGGGCTACGGCGGTGTTTTCAAACTCTGGCGTAGATACGCTAAATGTCGGGAATGAGCTACACCTGCATTTCCTAGAACGCCGCATGAGAGCCAGTAAAGGCAGTGTCGGGAACGAAGTATAGCATTTCTAACAAATGCCCGTGTAAGAACTGTGTGCCGGGGTTTCTTGGGAGTATGGTGTCATAACTAGCGGCGTTTGTAATCCTATAACAGCGTTTCTTAAAGAAACGCCGTTTACAAATAAACGTAGACCAGCGTTTCTCTAAACGCGTTATATTGGTGCTGATTGCCATATGGCGGCGTTTACTAGAAAACGCCGCCAAAATTTATTTATTTTTTTTAAATATAAAATGCATTTCTCTATCATCACTGTAATTTGTCAAAACAAAAATAAAATAGATAATATATATTCAAATCAACCACATTTAATATCTAGAAAATATTGCAAACACCAACAAAAATAGATCAAGAAATTGATGACCTAAAGCATCAACGGTTAATTGCCAAACCATTCAAGAGTACAGATAAAAGGAAAACTAAAGGACTTACAGTGCATAATACAGACTCTCCAAACGCCCTAGTACCTGAATAATTAAAGAGATGAATTACGAGGCCATAAGGTCTACTATGAGAACAAGTTCTACCCATACACGGGTAAGCTTATATGTTTATCTCAAAAAGAAAAACTATCAAATCACCATTCCGTGGCAACTTTCCTCAAAACTTCTCAAAGAAGCTTGCAATGCAGCGGTCTGCATTCTCCACCCACACTCCATGCTGCATTCTAGCTATCTTCAACTAAAATGAACCCAACACAAGGTTGTTATAAAACTACCTAATTCGAATGTGGTGATTGAATATAGGGAACTACACCTCATTATATATAACTCTCGGAATCTATAACCTTCAGAACTGAATGTTGACCTTCTAAATTTATTTGCAATACCTACTACTTTATGGCAAAAGTGTCAATTCTACCATGACTATGTGCCTGTTACAACACTTGATCACAAACCAATAAGAAAGACACCAGATTAATTGCAGAGAAATTCAGGAAATACAAACCTTCTGCCCCACCTTCTCTTGATGTTCCTTCACTTTCTGACATAATTTGGTCATTCCCATGTTCACTCTCAGTTGTTTCTCCTGGAGAAGACAAATTGCAAGCTTGGTTAGAAAAGTGAAAAGCCATCATAGAACATATATTATGATAAAAAGTTTGTGTATCCAAACTTGTTTAACAAATAAGCTTACTCATGTGAAGATCCTACCAACGGGGGTCGAATAAAAAAAGAGCACGGAAGCCTTGAATACTGAATTGGTGACCTAAAAAGAAAGCTTTTGAAGCCTTCTAATTAAGATGCCACTGTTGATTTGAGGAATCTGAATAGCTACAACAAGCCAATAGGTTGAATCAAGCTGGAGAGCAACAAAAGTGATGCAGCCCAATTGCATCCATGTTCAACAATGATATCATTACATCAAGGCCCAAGCCCACTAAACCCATTTGACCAAAAATCATTTCACCCAAGATTAAGGTATGAACCAAACTACAAAAGAACCAAAGAATCTAGCCCTAGCCACCATGAAACCAGTCCCTTTTTGGTGATCTTTCAAATCTCTAGTGGAGAGTGATGTGGCATTTTCTATTCAATGATTCTAGAGTTTTCTCTACATTGGAGCTTGCATCAAGATATTGGAACTTACATCAAAACTTTGGAGCTTGCATCAATGCACATTGGGACAAGTTTCAATGCCTTAGAACAAGAATCAACACATTGGAAAAAGTTTCTATGTATTGAAAAATTTTAAATCATTTATATTTTTTTTATTTTCTCTATGTACAATCTCAATCTTAGGATTATAAAGGATGGTTGAAATTATTTTGAGTTATTTAAGGTTTGTTAAGTTTATAAATAGTGGCTTATTCTCATGTAATAGAAGAAGATGATTTGGTGAATGAAATTTGGATTGAAGTTTATCTTCTCCTTTAAACCTTGAAGAGTTCATCTTGAAACCTAGAAGAGTTTCACTTCAACCTTAAAGAGTTGGAGCTTTCCTATCATTTGAAACCTTGAAGAAGTTTCATTCCATCCTAGGAAAGTTGGAATTTTATTCTTCATCTACATCCTAGAAAGTTGTAAGCCACATTTGGAGTTGATTTACATCCTAAAAGGTTGTAGTCTCACTTCAACCTTGAAGAGTTGAGCTTTCCTATCCTTTGAAACCTTGAAGAAGTTTCATTCAATCCTAGAAGAGTTAAAATTTTATTCTTCACCTACATCCTAGAAGAGTTGTAGGCCACATTTGGAGTTGATTTTAATCCTAGAAGAGAAGTAAGTCACCCATCTTCACTTCCATCAATTATATCATTTTCACCTTTTAAAAAAAATTCCAAAATTCTTTTTCGTACCTCACGACAATCCTTTTTGACCCATTTTGTCATATCTTACACTCTCCCGATCCGTTATTTTTCCATAAGCCGAAGTCGATTTATATCATTGGTATCAAAGCTTTGGAGGAGAGGATTTCTGATCATGACACTCAATTTGGATACAAATTCATTTTATCATATATCGGAATCACAAATGTTGAATGATTGTGCCATATATAAATGATTATTTTGAGTTATTTAAGGTTTATTAAGCCTATAAATAGTGACTTATTCTCATGTAATAGAAGAAGATGATTTGGAGAATGAAATTTGGATTGAAGTTTATCTTCTCCTTTGAACCTTGAAGAGTTCATCTTGAAATCTAGAAGAGTTTCACTTCAACCTTGAAGAGTTGGAGCTTTCCTATCCTTTGAAACCTTGAAAAAGTTTCATTCCATCTTAGAAGAGTTAGAATTTTATTCTTCACCTACATCCTAGAAAAGTTGTAGGCCACCTTTGGAGTTGATTTACATCGTAGAAGGTTGTAGTTTCACTTCAACCTTGAAGAATTGGAGCTTTCCTATCCTTTGAAACCTTGAAGAAGTTGTGTTCCATCCTAAAAGAGTTGGAATTTTATTTTTCACTTATATCCTAGAAGAGTTGTAGGCCACATTTGGAGTTGATTTACATTCTAGAAGAGAAGTAAGTCACCCCACCTTCACTTCCATCAATTATATCCTTTTCACCTTTTAAAAAAAATTCCAAAATTTGTTTTCGTACCTCACGACAATCCTTTTTGACCCATTTTGTCATATCTTACACTTTCCCGTTATTTTTCCATAAGTCGAAGTTGGCTTACATCATTTGGTATCAGAGCTTTGGAGGAGAGGATTTCTGATCATGACACTCAATATGGATACAAATTCATTTTATCACATATCAGAATCACAAATGTTGAATGATTGTGTCATCCTACTATTATCACTTATCTAATTTGTCAATACATTGAGTGACTCCTACACATATAATGCCCATAAAACATTTGTTTACTAATCTTCTATTTGACCCATGTAGAATTGAAATGCTTTTGGTGGATAGAACAAGAATTCGATGATGAATTCTTTTAAAGAAGGGAAGAATGATGCAGCCCAATTGCATCAATGTTCAACAATTATATCATTACATCAAAACCCAAACCCACCAAGTCCATTTGACCCAAAATCATTTGGCCCAAGACCAAGGTACAAAAGAACCAAAGAATCTAGCCCTAGCCACCTTGAAACCAGTCCCTTTTTGGTGATCTTTCAAGTCTCTAGTGGAGAGTGAGATGGTATTTTTTATTCAATGATTCTAGAGTTTTCTCTACATTGGAGCTTGCATCAAGATATTAGAACTTACATCAAAACTTTGGAGCTTGCATCAATGCACATTGGGACAAGTTTCAATTCCTTGGAACAAGAATCAACACATTGGAACAAGTTTCTATATATTAAAAATTTTAAATTATTTATATTTTTTTATTTCTCTATGTACAATCTCAACCTTAGGATTATAAAGGATGGTTGAGATTATTTTGAGTTATTTAAGGTTTGTTAAGCCTATAAATAGTGGAATATTCTCATGTAATAGAAGAAGATGATTTGGTGAATGAAGTTTGGATTGAAGTTTATCTTCTCCTTTGAACCTTGAAGAGTTCATCTTGAAACCTAGAAGAGTTTTACTTCAACTTTGAAGAGTTGGAGTTTTCTTATCCTTTGAAATCTTGAAGAAGTTTCATTCCATCTTAGAAGAGTTGGAATTTTATGTTGGACTTTATGTTGTCATTGTTGGCAACTTGGCTGATGTGACAGTGCTTATGAGCATTCAGTCAGAGAAATGAGGAGAGAGAGTATCAGTGTAGGAGAGAGAGTGTCAGTGTGCAGTGGCACAGATGTGGCAACTTCGCTTATGTGTTCTACAAGGTTCTACATATGTTTTAGATGACTTACAATGAGTTAAATGAGATATTACACTGATTTTGATGAGAGAGAGTGTTTATGGACCCCACTGGTGATGTGGCCGAGTTTCTGATGATGCGGCCGAGTTTCTGATGATGCGACAGTGTTCCTGAAGCTTTTCTAATCATGTCCATGTTTCTCATGTTTCTGGTGTTGTGGCGTTAAAGAGAGAAATTCAAGAGAGAGAAAGAAGAAAGAGAATCAGAAGAGAGAGAAAGAGGAGAGAGAAAAAATGTGAGTGGGACCCACAGGTGTGATGGCAAGGTGACATGTCAACACGGCAGCCCACGGCACTTGGTATGCATGCACACAAAGTTTCGGGTTCAAATTCCAAGGTTTGACAGAGTTTTAACTTTGGGTCTATTTTTGGTGGGTCCCGCAGCAGGTTCATGGAGATCCAGCATTGGAAATATGTAGAGCATCGAGTTAGCTTTCCATCCCAACTTGAATCACTCAATTCCGACGTCGGATGAGAGAGATATCGCAGTTTCGGTCGAATCGCTCGAAAAAGTCATTTCATAAGTTATTTAGGGGCAATTTCGGCATTTCACAAGTTGTATAGGGGTTTTTTCGTCAAGAAAAAGAGAAGGAGATCCAAGATCCGCGGCGAGGACTAATCCTCACCTCTCAGATTCGCATCTGACAGCCCACAAAGACGCGGCTCGGCTACGGTGCGGCGCAGGTGCAGGTTATATAAGGAAAGATTCTCTTTCCTTATCCGAGATTAGTCAATCTTCAAACTGCCATAACTTCTTCATCCGAGCTCCAAATCGGTCCGTTCAAATTGCAGCATTCATATTTTTTGATGCCCTATCTATTGGGCGCCGTTGGGAGTCGTAAAAACCTAGATAAAAATTGAAAAGAGCGTTTTTGAAGCTTATGGGAAGGGTTTTCTAGGGTTTCGTGCCTGTGGGAGTGATCAATCACCAACTACCTCTTCTTTGTGCATCAATGGAGTGCTAAATCCCTATGAGAGGTCAGTAGAGCTTTTATTTTCATATTCATGGTGATTATGGGTTGTGTGGAAGAGATTGGAAGCCTGTCGATGAGGTGTGCTCTGTGAATCGATCTCTATCATCATTGAAGACTGTTAGAGAGTACCTAAGGGCAGTGTGAAGCTTCAGAGATATTGATGGTCATTCGAAAGCAGTTGTAAGGTTTTTCAATTCCCTATCTATTTGTTGCTTTCAATATATTGTATGCTAGCGTAGGTGAAAATTATTGAATACCTAACTAGTGGGGGAAAAATTGTAAGGCATAATTATAAGCCTAAAAAATTGTGACTTGCTTCTCGTGGGTGCGAGTTAAGCGTGGTGTGTTCAGTGGGTGCTGGACACTGGCTGTTAAGCCTGAATCTTGGCATTGGTGCGCCTTCTCAGTTTTATGCTGGGAAAACCTAGGGTTAATATCCTTGTCTTGTTAGAGACTAAAAGCTGAGTGTTGAGTAAATACGGAGCCCGTTGGGCATTACTCCGTGGAGTAGCCATCACACACTGTGTTGGTGAACCACGTAATATCTCTGTGTTCATTGTGTTTATTTTCTATTATATTTTGGAGTACGTGGAATGACTTGCAGGATGGGTGTGCAAATCTGGTAGACCTGGCCACTGAGTGGTAGCGAGGTAGATTTGCATACGCTTGTGTGTGTGTAAAAGAATATATCTCCATCAGCTCTGGGCAGCAGTAATTAATCAGAGAAAAGTTTCAGACACTGATTCACCCCCCCCCCCTCTCAGTGTCATATCAAGTTCATCATTTTATTCTTCACCTACATCCTTAAGCACATAGGCATTTTACGTGATATAATGCAACAACGAATGATAATTTCGTGAACTCCTTGCATCCTGAATACAATTCCTTCTCTGCTTCTTGCATCAATCTAACAAAATTTTCTCCCTCATCTCCTATATATACCCTCTGTGCCTTTAGTTGAGGTACTAACATCATCTCCTTCCACCACATGTTTGGGAAATGCATCTTGTAGTATGTCATGCACGTCAACATTATCTTCTTGGTTGTCTTTGTCAACCACAAATTGATCTGTTGATATGGGATTTGAGGATCCAAATTCCCCATGATAATACCACGTTCAATAAGGTAATAATTCCATCAACTATCAGGTGTTCAAAGACTTCTCTTGTTCGCTTCTGTTGATTAATGCAGTTTATACACGAGCATAAAATCTTATCCCTTGTGCTCACTCTAGAAAAAGCAAAACCAGGAAGCCATTTACACCAGCTGTGTATAGCTCGCTCAAACAAAATCTCCTATCCCATGACTTCTGGACCCAACTCCTATCCATTTACTTCTTGAGGTATAAAAAGAGTAGAGCTGAACAAAAAATAACAAAGAAACAACATAAAGACTACATAAAGATCATGAAAAAAAAAACTATAATATAAAGGTCTACATAAAGTTCTATTCTTCTAGCATTAACTTTTAGAGCTGCAATTCCGTTTTGAGCGATTTCTGTAAAAATTATCCTTTACAGGGGAACTTTTAGAAGACAGGATTCGACAATGGTGTGTACAAATAGAATCAAACTGGAGATCAAACCAAAATAAAAAGCTGAAATTATCCCTTTTTTAAAATTATTCCTATGAATAAATTGAGTCTAGAGAGGGACAGGTGATTACAACTAGAGAGATACTCTGTTCTTACCCATGCATGAAGGTCCCCCCAAATTCTTTTAATCTAATCAGAAGCAAAGAGAGCATGTCAGAGAGATTCATCAGCATCATTTGCATAAGAGGCACAAAATGGAGATGAAACCTAGTGGGAAGGGCATCATGCAAACATTTCCACAAGGTCTTGAATTTAGGCTTAAATGATACGTACAGTATCAGTAATGGTTACTTCGAGAATAGCTGACCTCCAAATAGAAGAGAATAGGAAGAAGAAGATAGAAATTGATTTGTAATTCGTTAATGTGTATTACATTCTCTTCCTACTATATAGTTTGTTACAACTCTAGAATGTACCAATTGGTTACAATCCCATGGTTATAACAACTCAAACCAGTTCTAATCTTACGGTCCAAATGTGATCGTAACAGAGAGCTTCCAGATCTTGGACCATTTGAAATGATCCTGAAAGTCATGCCTGGGAGGTAGAATGGCCCTGTAGGACT
Organism: Protea cynaroides; assembly: GCA_028583415.1. NCBI lineage: Eukaryota > Viridiplantae > Streptophyta > Magnoliopsida > Proteales > Proteaceae > Protea > Protea cynaroides. The sequence goes on from CM053269.1 coordinate 73,901,811, forward strand.
GTTTAGTTGTGAGGCAATTAGATCAGGTATTTAAACATAAGTTTGTCAGATAAAAGTTGTACAGGCAATTTGATTCTCTGCAGTGCAGGGAATATATCCCATGGTAATGTGCCTAACATCAAGGTACTTTAAAACTCCTATCATGAAGAACCAGGTCACTGACTTTACAAGGGAAACATTTCCCGGAACCCTATAATGGGTTGTTCGGCAACCACGGATCATTCCAAATGTCTATCGAATCACTCCTGCAAACTCTCCAACAAATCCATTGCTACAAGAAGAGTTTAGATCTCTCAATGCTTCAAAGCCATGATGCCAATATAACCTTTTTTGCATTTAGAAAAGACTTGCCATCAGGAAAATAATGGAGCTTGAGGATCCTAGCCCATAATGAGGATAAATTCCGATCTGCATATTTCTGAAAGCCTAAACCCTCTTTTGCCTTTGGTCCACAAATTTTATTTTTATCCTAGCAGAGCAGGAAGAGGTGTTTTCTAGGTTGACCATATGGTCCAAATGTCATAAACGAAAGCAATAAAATTGAGAGAAAGCAATACATAAATAGCAACAAGAACTACGTAATGATCAAATTATCTAAATAAAACTGCTTAATGCTTCAGATGGTTTACCAGAAAAGACCAGACCATCTGATCCTTTCGGTCAACAATTCAACCAGCTAGACAAATAAAAAAGAAAGAAGCCGAAGGTGAGAACTAACAACCAAGCATACAAGCACGCATAATTATAAATATAACAGGCGGCAAGAGTTAGCTGGTTTTATTAGCAGTTCCCCAGGTCAATGGTCCAACCAACCAGAGCAAGGTCTCTGAGCTTGGTGACAAACAAACGACAGCTGAGTTCTCACGCAAGTGAACTTCAACAGAAAATAGTCTGCCACCATTTTGAATTATCCACCCCAGAAAATTCACTAAGTGGAGATGCACTATTACTAACTTTTAGGAATATCTTTTTTGGGTGGAAAATTAAACTACTTAAACAGAAGGAGAAATTACATCATCTAAGCAGATACCTGGCTGGTAAAATTAGTAAAACTAATGAAGAAAATCCATTACAGATCTGTTACAAAGATGTCCTTACAAAGACATCACAGAAGATGTATTACAGAAAATTAAAACGTTACAGAACATTACAAGAGTTGCAAGAATTAGAGAGAGGAAAAACAAAAACCAGAACTAAAAGGAGACGAAGAGTACCTACATAAGTGAATTCGATGGAAGGAAGACAAGAAATTCATACGGAAGTCAGGAAAGCAAACCTTGTAGCTAGATGTGATGAATCAATTTCAGAAAGCAAGCAAGCCGCAGCAGGCAGGCAGGCAAGCAGAGCCGAGAATAGTACTAGAGCCACTTCCAGATGCGATGGGATTTACAAATCTTCTAATTTCTGCTTGAATAAAGAACAGCGTAAAGGTTTGATCCTATTTTTGCTTGAATAAAAGAGGAAGAGAGGGTAAATAAAGCATTGGGTGAGAGATGAAGAGAACAGAAGGAAAAAAAAAAACTGAGTCGCAACCAAGCCGGAACAGCTATCACAACACAGTCCACAGGTGCTTCAATGGCTAGAATCTCTCCAAATGCATGATGAGATCATGCGTAGTCTACGAGAGCAGAAGAAGTGAGGCAGGCCTTGGCAGTGGGGCTACTTGCAGAGAGAAGCAAGTTAGGGTGTGTGAAAAAAACGAAGAGAGAAGGAGAGATTGAGAGAATGAGAGAAAAGCAGAAAGATTGAGATGACTTGCAGTGAAGGCAGAGAGAATCGATTGAGAGAGCTAAGAGAGAAGGAGAGAATCGATTGAGTGAGGAACTGGGAATGACTGAGAGAAGGATACCAGGCGACTGAGAGACTGAGAGAAACAGATTCAGTTAGGGAATTTCCCCCTTTGAGACGACTGAGAGGGGAAAGAGATTGAGGTGTGGGGAAAAAAGGCGCGAATTGAAAATTATGGGTGTGGATTTTCGATTCTTACCGGCGTTTCATAGCAAACGCCACCACATACATCATAAAAAAAGTGCGTTTTTACCCAATAGCTGCGTTTTCAAACAAACGCCGTAATTTACACCCAAAAACTCATTATACAAAACCATTATTGTTTTACTTTGGAATGACTGACTGCCTTATGTTTCTCATCTTTTTCTGTTCATAGGTGCAAATACCAGTATCATTATATTGATAACCGACATATATTTTATTTTCTCCCCCTCTAAACAGGTTTTACCTGCTACTCATTATCCAGATGCAGTTTCCTCCGATGATGAGGATTTGATTTTACGAGAATCTTCAGAGGACTTCCCATGATAGGGTCACTCAAATGCTTCTCATTTCAATCTTGTCGTAATTTACAATAAGAATATTTTCCTAAACCAACTGTGACGGTGTTTCTTAGTAAATGTTGCTTTGTAGACTTACTATGACGGTGTTTCTTAGTAGACGCTGCTTGGTACACTTTCTATGACGGCGTTTCCTCATAAATGGCAGTGTAAACAGATCAGTGGCTGCGTTTATTGAGAAGCACCATTATACCCCACATTTTTATACTGATGGAGAATGATCAGAAACCGATTGAGAATCAAATAACTGAAACCGAATATGGTTTGATTTTGATTTGAGAACCTGAAACCAAATGAGGATTAAAACAACGTTGAACCTTACTATTTTTCCTCTTTCAAATAATAATATCCATTAAATTAATAAGCCCTAGTTAAGCATGGAGAAGTAGGAATTATAGACAAGTGTATCTTGGCCAGGCGGTTATAGGTTTAATCCCAAATAATATTGTGATCTCAATGTCAACGTCATATGACCAGAATAGATGGTTGGGATCTTAGTAAGTTCAAGTATGGCAAAAAATTGGGTACGGATACTTACGGCAAAATGACTAGTACGGACAGCAAAAATACTTTTGAAAATGTGGCATATAAAATGCCTGCGGCAATAGTATAAAACGCATTTAATACGTGTTTACTACTGTTTATTTGGAAAAATCTAAAGCAAAAATACAGGTATATATTTATTATATAAAAGACATGCATGTATATCATCTAATAAACATTCTATCGCATGTTGACATGAATTTATCAAAACCAAGTATTACATAAAAGTAAAAACAATATAGCAACTAAAATTTTCTCCTGCTATTCAACCCACCCTGCTCCGTCCAACCCGTCAAGCACCATTGGATCATGTTCTTGCCCAAGAGAGAGAAAATTCCAACAGTGCTGAGTGGATTAGTGGGCTACATGGGTGGGGAGAATCTTTTTATTCCCCCAATAAAACAAACTTTGAGCTCCCCTTCTCCCCTTCTATCTTAAAATGTCCAAGTTACCGTTAAATGGCACATTTTCATTATTTTCTACTTCAACTTAATTTTACCTTTTAAATATGTATTAAGATGACGTATAATTAATTATAAAATATACATGGACACTCTCAATCATATTGTATATATTCTTTAAAACCTCTCACTAAATTAGTATGCTAATTAAAATATCAAACTATCAAAGTAAATACTTAGACTAAATTAATAGGTACATAGAAAATGTTCAAAATTATCAGTCCACATCACATATATCTTATTGGATTGAGGACGGAAAATAAAATGAAATATGGGCATTAAAATATGAAAAGAAGATGAAATTTTGTTCATACTTTTGATGTTTTGGCATCGGTGTTTTATCATTACTCTACTGTTTATTTTTTTATATTTGTTTATTTTTTTTTTTTATTAGCTAAGGGCCTAAGGCCCAAAGAAATTTTTTAACATTAAAAGAAAATTTTTATAATTGTAACATAAAATATAAACTACTTAAATTTCTTAACATATTTAATAATGATAATTGTAAGATAAAAAATTTAATTTCGTTTTCAAATGTAAGGAATTTGGATGTAAAGTGAAATATAAATTAAATAACTAAATATAGAATGATTTGAAATTAGTTTCATAATAATGTGATAGCATATGTTGTAATCATTACAAAAATTTTCTTTTAAAGTATAAAAAAATTCATTTCTCTTCCTTCCAATTCCCTTTGCAACCAAACAAATCCTAACAATATTAATAAGATGTAAAATTTATTTTACTTTTCAAATGCAAAGTAAAATGTAAATTAATAATTCTATATGAAATGATTTAAAATTAGCTACATAGCAATGTGATAGCATGTGTTGTAACCATTGCTAAAATTTTATTCCCTTCAATTCCCCTTGCAACCAAACACTGCCATAGCACAAACTTGTTTGAAGGCCGGCAAGTCTTCCCCAGTGATCCATTTCGCGAGAATCCAGTAATAGTTGCGTTTAGGGAAGAGAAGTTTCTCTCAAGCATTTCTTTGAAAACCTTGATAGCATCTGCCAACAGGTGAAGCTTCATGTACATGTCAGGTGAGATCAGTGGTAGTCAAAGTACACATCGGCCAGAAAACCAAAATTCATGACGTGGGCATGTATATGGCGACCGTGAGAATCATTGTGAAGCTTTGCAAAGGCCTTGAGGAGACAAGGAAAAGTGAAATCGTCAGGGCGTAGCCCAGCGGAATGCAATTGAGAGTACAACGACAAGGCTACCTTGTTGAATCCATCTTAAACCAGCTTTCTGATATCACCATCTTTCATGAATTCTTAGGATGCATTGAAAATCCAGCAGGGTCCCAATATAACCGTCTCTAATCATCAAAATGAAAACAAAATCAATAGACATTGTCGGGCCCAAATTGATCTCGGCGATGTCGATGGGGCCATCCCATTATAGCAAGGAGGATCATCATGTAGTCAAATTGATCTCGGTGATGACAAGCCCAAGAAGAGATACTCGTGATCAGTAATGGTGGATTTGAGAGATCGTCTAGGAATGAAGCCAGGTAAAACTGCTCGTACCGCACTTCAATTGGTTCACCTAAAAGCTTGCTTGGCTTGGATGAGCGCAGAAGATGAGGAGGGTAGTTTTTTTTTTTTTTTTTTGGTTAGGTTTTGAAATCGCAAAATAAGGGTAACAATGATAGGGTTTTGGGTTTTGAAGGGTAACTTGTAACTTCATTGCCTTTAAGGGTAGTTTAGTCATTAAAATTTATTTGATTACATGATGTCGGCAACTCACGTTGTCCAACTAACAGACTATAGTTAAATGTCATGAAATTTATAGTTAAGGGGAGGTTCATAACGTTTAAATAAAATATAGGAAAGTTTAATGTAATTTGATGCTATCGAAGAAGGTAAGAGAACGAACACTGATGAGGTGAAGAAGGTAAGGCAAAGGAAAGCTAAACCAGATATTGAGTATTTGATTATTGTGGAGTGGGTATCAATTGCATCCAAAATTGATTTAGATCAAATTGGTGTGCGGATCCAAAACTAACATGTGTTCGATTTTCAATAAATAGTGTTCCAACAAGCTGTGATCAGGAATCAGATCAGGGATCGATCCAAAATCGATACAAATAGACTAATCTGATCAATCCAATACCTTGAACCATGGATCCACGTGTGACTATCTTTTTTTAAACAAAGGTGACTCATGCTCTCTAATCTCTTCCGTTGTGCAATAAGAAGTTAATAAATCCTTTTAGAATCTTTGCCCAATAAAAAATTTTCTTCTAGAATCAGATTACCACAAGTCCACGAAAACATGAAAAGGTAGAGATTAAAATTTCTCTGCAAACTGATTTGAAGGAACTTTCTTGGTGGCTTGGTAATAAGTAATAATTAGATAGTCTTTTGCGTTATTCCTTTTTGAATTAAGACTCATCGCTAATTCATATTCTGTAAAGACATCTCCACCAGGATTTTCTCCACCAAAGGCTCCATCTCCCTCCACTAATTCATAATCTGTAAAATCATCCCCACCAAGATTTAAATCATTTCCACCGAGATTTTCTCCACCCAAGTCTCTTTTGCCTCCACTAATTCCTATTCTGTAAAATCATATCCACCAAGATTTCTCTACTAAAGTCTCATCTGCCTATACTAATTCATATTTTGTAAAATCATCTCCACCAAGATTAAATCATCTCCACTAAAGTGTCCATCTGCCTCTATTAATTCATTTTTCGTAAAATCATCTCCACTAGCTAAGATTTATTCCACCAAAGTCTCCATCTACCTCGACTAATTCATATTCTGTAAAATCATCTCCCCCGAGATTTACTCCACCAAAGACTCCACTTACTTTGTAATTGTTGTCTAAATACTGCTAAACAAGAGCTTCAGTTATATATATATAGACTGGAATTATATGTAACAGGAAAAGCATGCAGTAAATCAAAGATATCTATGTATCAATTATGTATATATCTATGTATGAATATCATATAGTTAAAAATTAAACATACATATGATCACTATGCGTACCTTATTTGTAGTAATCCGAAACACAGAAAATGGGTTGAGTCATGTTGGTACACTCTCCTTAAGACAGTATTTGCCCTTTATCGGTGAAGAAGGTTTCCTGCAAATCTGTCTCCAAGATAAAACAACCCCTTTGGAAGGATACCTACCTAGTGTGCACACACTGATAGGTATATGCGGATCCGACGGCTAAGATCAACTCTTAGGAAAGAAAACACTGAAATCTGACTCTTCGATTAAACAGAAAAGAAGAGAGAGAGTTGGAGGGGAGAGAGAGAGAGAGAGAGAGAGAGAGAGAGAGCTCGTACTCAATTGGAACAAATCATATGCATGGGGTCGGGCTCTATTTATAGGACCCAGAGGCCTCTTGGATGTGTCCACTGGATGGGGTGTGACCCTCCAGATGGACTGTCCAGATTAACCTAGATCTCAGATCCTGAGATCTACGGTCCAGATGATACCCCTTAAAGTGTAGAGATACATCTCTACATTTGAACCCTTTCCAAAAGGGTATCCGGGTAGGGGTGTATCCGAATCCGACAAACGGTCCGCGCTCGCGCCCGCACCGGCGCCCTGCGTCACGGTCCCGATCGCAGGTCGCAGGTCGCGGTCCGGCGCGCGCGTGTGTGTGTGTGTGTCGACCTAGAGCCGCTTTCATTTAGGGGCTCAAACGATATGCGACACTCCCTACAAATAAAGGTCTCTTCCCCATAAACCATAAGCAATGTGGGACTAAAAAGTCCTATATTGGTAATGCCAACTCAAAATCGAAAAACCAAAATTTTCGCCCAAACCGAAAACCAAATTTTGGAGCCAAATGAAATTTTTTGAATTTTGACATCTTTTTAAACTTATTTGGAAAAAACATTTTCCTTTGACTTTTTCCAACAGTAATTCATTAGATCTCTTCTCGGTCTTCATTTGCGAGTAGTAGGTGAAATGGGGATTTTAATTTTTAAGCCCACTTCACTCATCAATACTGATATCTAAAAGTAAGCTAACCATGTTCGTTTATTAATTATAAACACTAAGAAAAACTTACCATGTTGGACTAAGACTTAGGAAATCAAAGGGTTAGACTAAAAGTATGCTAACTTATAAGATTCCAACAATTCTCTAGTTAAATGATTCTCATCCTAAGAATAAAACTTATACATAAGGTTCTAATATCTTACCAGTATTCTTCTATTGGCATATGCTAGCTTCCAACAGTATTCTTTTAAATATCAACAGTATTCTTCTATTGGCATAAGCTAGTTTCCAAAGTAACTTTGCTGCTTTCCATAGTTATACTGTTAGTGTCTTCTAATGATGCCATATAGGCTGTAGGAACTAACTAAAAAAGAAGATGCAGATTGGCTTAAGAGGTAGAAGTGCTTGGTAACGGTAAGTGATCACATGGGGCTGTTGATGCTGGTGGTGGCTAATCATTGGATTGATAAATTGTTCTTGTTTTTTCATCTGAATCTCTACAAGTTTTTCTTTCTCAATTCTGTTCTTGCAACTTGCTATACAATTTCAGAATCGGTCAGTTTTGTTTTGAGTTTTCTTCGTTTCCACGATGAGAATAACAATTCCATCATATAAAATATTGTTTTCAAAAATGTAATCTCGTGGAATAGGTCTATTGGACAATTGGGGTTTATGCGTCAGTTTGAATGGGGTCAAAAGTTCATCTGGTATTCAACCCTTTTTTTTTTCTTTCTTTGTTTTGACATTTTTTGTATTTTAGAAAATGTTATATTAATAAGAAAGATGTTATGTGAGAAGGTAAGAGAACAATGCAGATGAGACGAATGAGAAATGTTAAAACAGTTAGTTAGGAGTTGATTATGGTGAGGTAGGAATCATTGTGTCAAAAATTGATTTGGATCGAATTGGTATGCAGATCTAATGAAAATCTGATATCTGTTTGAATCTTATTAAAATAGTATTAAAATAGGTTGAGATCGACGATCCAATCAGGGATCAATCATATCCAAAATTGACACGAATCGACCTATACGGCCAATCCGATACCTATAACCATGGACCCACGCGTGATTATTTTTCTGAACAAAGGTGACTCATGATCTTATCTTTTTAGTTTTGCAACCGCAAATCAATAAATCCTTCTAGAAGCAGCATACCACAAGTCTACGAAAACATAAAAGTGCAAGGAATAAAGTTTTCCTGTAAACCGATTTGAAGGAATTTTCTTGGTGGCTTGGTAATAGTAATTAGATAGACTTTTGCCTTACTCCTTTCTGAATTACACTCCACTAATTCATATTCTAGATTATCATGTTATTCTTTTTTTAATTACTCCACTAATTCATTCTATAAATTCATCTAATTTCTCCACCAAAGACTCCATCTACTTCGGTCAATTTGCGGGCATTGTAAGGTGAAATGAGATTTTCCTTTTTAAGTCTACTTCACTCATCAACACTGAATGAAGATACACAAAACATGTGTAAATCAATGATGATACACAACGATAAATATACGTAGACACGTAATAATGGAGATACATGAAGTCAAGCAAACCACATGAGAACATATCAATTTTACATAGAAAACTTTCCTGGATTAAAGGGAAAATCCACATAACCTAATCGTGATAAACCTCTACTATAATAATGAGAATATACTCTTTTGTAGTTAAAGCTAGAGACTACTATACATCGAGAGTAATATAACCTATTCTTGGATAATACAATAGCTCACCAAAATAATTGATGGATCCACAAATACAATAGCACTTTCACTTTGATATTGACATAACAAATACAGGAAAAACTATCATATTTCCCTCTTCCCTAAGTAGGGAGCCATCACACTAGCTGTAATACTGTATAATGATTCATATGGGAAATTTCTATTTAAGATGAGCAAAAGTATGATGGAAAATTATTTCCAGTGACTGAATATTCAAAAACAAATTCAATAGACCAGGGGGACTTTGCCATAAGTTCTTCTTAGCTTTTCATATGCATTTGTCTATGATTTTTTTTTCCTGGGGTATGGAGGAGGTGTTTGTTGCTGGGAGGTGAGTTGTAGAGGTGAAACGAAAGTAAAGAGAGAGAGAGAGAGAGAGAGAAATCAGGTGCAGTGACGGTGGAGAGGATGTGTTTGGGATAGAAAACTCTTTGAATAGATTAGATTCAAAGATATTGATCAGATGGTTAAAAACCCAGAAGTGTAGAAGCACCCCCAGACAACCAAACAATGTTCCTTTCCTCCATCTCCTAATGATAGTTGGGGAATTTAATAAATACTCAACACCCCATTTAACCTTTTTTTTTTTTTTTGGTTACAGAGGAATTAAAGTGCCTTGATCAATGCTAATTAATGGTTTTCTTTTCCTAGATCTGTAACCAAGTTGGTTTACTTTTCTTAATGCTTGTCATTAATGATGACACTTTAACTTAATCCTCCAAAGAAATCTTTTTTTAGGCCTAATTCGCATAAGAATCATGACAAACCCACACACGAGAATCAAGATGAACCTCATCATTTTTCTTAGTTTTTCATAGTATTATTTATAAACACCAAGAAAAACTAATCATGTTGGACTAAGATATAGGAAATTTCTTGCAAGATTTACCAAATCTTATAAATTGATTTTGGAAAGAGGGTAGCGGTAAGTAATTCAAAGACTTATTAATGGGGTGATTCAAGTATTAGTTCTTAACTTTTTTTTTCCTTTTTTTTTTTTTTTTAGAATATTAACTCACAAACTAGCAAATGAAGATGTCAGATAGGCAAGATGCCATTCGAACTTCCAAATGGTTCAAAATTTGGTCGAAATCACCGAATATATTACTTTCATAAGAAATAGTTAGGAAGTACAAGCTAGACTTTCTGATTTTGTGCAGGTGTTGCTTGATCAGCCAATCGTTGCTATGAAAATGGTGGCTGACGTCACACATTATCCCATTGCTTCTGCAAAGGAACGAAATAAAGCGAAAACCTTATACATGAAATCACCTTATACACTTGTGAAGTGAAACACATGGATCCTAATTGACTGCATAAAGCAAGCTGGTTGGTCTGTTGAAAAATGAACAAAAGTTAGGCAGTGGGAACTACGGATTGGAGTGGAATCAACGAGAGCGTGTTTGGACGGGGTTTCTTGCATTTCTACAATCATGATTGAAAAATATTAATTAACGCTTATCCATGGATTGATCCCTCTATAAATTAGCAATCTAACATTAGCTAAGATCACTACACACAACCCAACTTACCAGGTAGCTAGCTACCCATGGCTTACTCCTGCAATCGCACTCTATTCTTTTTAATGTTATTCCCAACTCTTGTAGTATTTTTTTGTCTTACCTTCTTCCCTTCCTCTGCCTATGCTATTAAATCAGTAAGGGTCGTCCCTGATGATCAGTTGTCAATTGAAGCGAAGGCTCTTCTCACATGGAAAGCCAGCCTCCAAAACTACTCTTCTACTGCTCTCTGTTCTTGGAAGCTCTCTTCACCAACACCGTCTGCCCACAACATGAATAATACTACTTGGGCTTCATCAGCAATCCCATGCAAGTGGTTTGGTATTACCTGCAACAAAGCTGAAAGTACTGTGGTTGAGATTAGCCTTCCGAATGTGAAGCTTCAAGGTACGCTTGACTACTTGTCATTCTCTTCCTTTCCCAATCTCCTTTATCTCAATCTTACCTCCAATGGACTCACAGGAGCCATACCCTTGCATATTGGTAGCCTCTCCAAACTCACCCACCTCGATCTCTCCGATAATTATCTTTCCAACATTCTGCCTCCTTTGAATAATTTAACCAACCTTCGTTTTTTATACCTTTATACCAACGAACTTAGTGGTTCAATACCTTCAGAAATTGGAGATATAGAAAATCTGATTGAGTTGATGTTTTTTCAAAACAATCTCAGTGGTCGAATCCCTCATTCTCTGGTTAACTTAAGTAAACTAGAGCTGATTTATTTGTATGAGAATCAATTATCTGGTCCAGTGCCTTCAGATATTGGATGTATGAAAAACCTGATCGATTTGGAGCTATCTACAAACAAACTCAATGGTATATTCCCTCATTCTTTGGTTAACTTGAGTAAACTAGAGGAACTCTATTTATTTGAGAATCAATTATCTGGTCCAATATCTCCTGAAATTGGACATATGAAAAATCTAATCCAGTTGGCACTTTATAAAAACAAATTCAGTGGTCTAATCCCTCATTCCCTGGCTAACTTAAGTAAACTAGAGCTGCTCTATTTATTTGAGAATCAATTATCTGGTCCAATACCTCCAAAAATTGGACACATGAAAAATCTAATTGAGTTGGCACTTTATGAGAACGAACTCAGTGGTCCAATCCAGCAGACTTTGGTTAACTTGAGTAAACTAGAGACACTTTATTTGTATGAAAATCAATTATCTGGTCCAGTGCCTTCAGATATTGGAGATATGAAAAGCTTGATCAATTTGGGTTTATCTACAAACAAACTCAGTGGTCCAATCCCTCATTCTCTAGTTAACTTGAGTAAACTAAAGATGCTCCATATGTAGGAGAATCAGTTATCTGGTCCAGTGCCTCTAGATATAGGAGATATGAAAAGCTTGATCAATTTGGGTCTATTTAGAAACAAACTCAGTGGTCCAATCTCCCATTCTCTAGTTAATTTGAGTAAACTAGAGATGCTCTTTATGTATGATAATCAATTATCTGGTCCAGTGCCTTCAGAAATTGGAGATATGAAAAGCCTGATCAATTTGGATTTATCTGAAAACAAACTGAGTGGACAAATCCCTCATTCTCTAGTTAACTTGAGTAAACTAGAGTATCTCCCATTATTTGGAAATCAATTATCTGGTCTAATACCTTCAGAAATTGGAGATATGAAAAACTTGAAAAAATTGGATCTATCTATTAACAAACTCAGTGGTCCAATCCCTGATTCATTGGTCAACATAAGTAAACTAGAGCAGCTCTTCTTGTGTGTTAATCAATTATCAGGTCCCATACCTAAAGACTTTGGTAGCCAAGCATCCCTTGTATCAATCGATTTGTTTGACAACCTCTTATTTGGAAATTTTTCTCACCAAATATGCCAAGGATCACTTCAAGAATTAGTGGCTTTCAACAATAGTTTCACGGGTCTTATTCCGGATTTGAGAAATTGCACGAGTTTAACGAGAGTTCGACTTGATGGAAATCTCTTTGTAGGAAATATAACTGACAGTTTTGGTGTACATCCACATCTTGATTACATTGATATCAGTCACAACAGACTATATGGAGAGCTCACACCAAATTGGGGAGAATGCAAGAATTTGTCAGTGCTAAAGATTGCTGGAAACAGTATTAGTGGGAAGATATTACCTGGGTTTAGTCAATTAACTCGACTTGGAGTACTTGACCTTTCTTCCAACAATCTTGCAGGAGAGATACCAAAGGAATTCAGTAGATTATCAACTTTGTTAAGCTTGAATTTAAGTGGCAACCAGATTTCAGGGCATATACCAATTGAAATTGGCCAATTAGTTAATCTGGAGTCTCTAGACCTCTCAACAAACAAGCTAACTGGATCAATCCCAGTAGAACTTGGTCAATGCTCCAAACTTTTGTCATTAAATTTGAGGAAAAATTCATTCAGTGGAAGCATTCCATCCCAAATTGGTGATCTACCAAGCCTACAAGAACAATTGGACCTTAGTCATAACTCAATCACTGGATTGATACCACCACAGCTTGGCAATTTGAAAATGTTAGAAATTTTGAATTTATCCCACAATATGATAACAGGCTCCATACCCCTTTCTCTTGAAGGAATGGTTAGCTTGGTGTCTCTAGATGTGTCCTATAATGAGTTCGAGGGTGTTGTTCCTTATAATAGTGTTTTTAAGAATGCTTCATCACCTCAAGCCTTTAGAAACAATAAAGGGTTATGTGGTGAACTTCGAGGACTATCACCCTGCAATCAATCTTGTACAAGCAAAGAATCGAAAAAAAATAGACACAAAGTCATCATAATCAGCATTGCCTCTTTGATAGGAACTGCGTTCTTTGCTCTTGCAATTATTGGTATCTTCTTCTTCTTGCGAGAAAAAGCAAAAAATGGAAACATAGACGCAATAGGAAGAAACCATGGAAATATATTTTCAATATGGAATTTCGATGGCACGATTGCTTATGATGACATTATTAGAGCAACAAAGGATTTTGATGCCAAATATTGCATTGGAACTGGATCTTTTGGGAGTGTTTACAAAGCAGTGCTTCCTACAGGCCATGTAATAGCCTTGAAGAAGTTCTCTCCATTGGAAGGTGATGTCATTGTTGATGAGAATACCTTTGGGAATGAGATACATATATTAATAGATATACGGCATCGGAATATTGTCAAACTTTATGGGTTTTGTTCCTATCCACGATGCATGTTTCTTGTCTATGAGTACATGGAAAAAGGAAGCTTAGCAAGTATCTTAAGAAATCAAGTAGAGGTTGTGGAGTTGGATTGGCTGAAAAGAGTAAAAGTCATCAAAAGTGTCGCCAATGCTCTGTCTTACTTACATCATGATTGTATTCCCCCAATAATTCATCGAGATATTTCAAGCAAAAATATTTTGTTGGACTTGGAACTTGAGGCTCATGTATCTGATTTTGGCATTGCAAGATTATTAAAGCCCGACTCATCTAATTGGACGTCACTAAAAGGAACTTATGGATATATTGCTCCAGGTATTTAAATTTCTCACAACTATTTACTCTTTTGTTATTGCAATTTAAGATTTCTTTATTTTGAATTTGATCATTTAAGACCAAATATTTTTTGCAAATCAGGCTGTTGAAATGTTTGCTATAGTACTATTGAAAAAGGAAAAGACAGTACATCATATCTTCGAGTCCAAGTGGAATGAAGATTATTATAATTGAAAAAAATTTATTATTCAAAATTTGAAAGATCAAATACACTATCATCAGAACATTGATAAAATAAAATACTAGGTATTTAGTTTTCTTGAATTGTAATCATTTTAGAATAATATGATAAAAGTGACCAAGTCCTATCGTTATGCTATTTAGATGTTCGTAATAAATTCTTAATTTTTGCTGTAGTAATTACCCTTCATATTATTTTTTATTTTAACTATTGCATCATATAAATTAAGATGAGTACACAATATGTTATTAAATCGAATAACGCAATTAGAAAACTCTAGGATAAAGTAAATTTCTTATATTCCCTTGAATTTCTTGGTGTTCATAAGGAAGTTAGGCAAACATCTTTTGCAAACCAAACGAATTTTAAAAGTATGAAGGGGGAAGGAGAAGAGCAAATAAAAACTTTGATGTTACTCAATCGGAGAGAAATTAAAAAGAAGCTTTAATATATTAACTAAACTTTATATGTTATATGTTGTAATAAATTATTTTTTTCCTAATCTTATACATAAAATAGGTAACCATAGCATTGCTGAGGTTTTCTATTAAATTAGAAACAAATTACAGTTGCTACATTTCTTTTTGAGATGCCCAAAGTTTATGGAGCTTAGGCCAACCTGGAGAATTTTATTAATCAAGGTCAAAATCTCAAAATAAACTTAGGGGGTGGAGCACCACGTTTAACCTTCCGGTCAAACCCCAAAGAAACCACAGGCTAGCCTTTAGAATTTAGTTAATCAAAGCAAAAAGAAAATGAAAATATATTTGGCTAGGGGTCAAGGGGGCACCACAACCCTATGCTCAAACAACCTCATGGATTATCTTGTTTTTGAGGGATGGAGGGTTGAAGGAAATTAGGTTAAACTGACTATTGGACGGGTAAGATAATCCTCAGTAATTTCTACTTGAGGTTGCATCTTCACCATATGCCCTTCATTCAACTAACCTTTACTTTGCATTTTGAACTATTAAACAAGCTTGCCAAAAATGACATTTCTAACATTTTCCAACTCTTTTTTATTTTATAGGACAAAAGTATCTAGGTTAAAGTCACTGTAGGAATAGTTATTAATATGAACAACATATGGATAAAATTTTAACCTTAACTAGAAGGAGCAGAATTTTTAGGCGGGCCCATTTAGAGAGTTTTTAAGCAATCTTGTTCTACCCCATGGCATGTTTGGTGGGCTTTAACTTTTTGGGCAAGTGGACCTCGAGTCCTTTACTCAGAAGACAATTTTTTTTTTTTTTTTTTTTTTGGAATTGACTAAGTGGAAAAATAAATTATTAAGATGTTCAAGACTCAGAGATGATGTATAGGAAAACATATAAGATTGACAAATAGAGAGAGACATGGATATAAATAGGGTATTTGAATGAATTTGAGTATGAAACTTGACACTTGGCTAATCCACTCCTTACATATTCAATGGTCAAAATAACCAGAATATCCTTGCACGAGACCAAAATAGATGGCTTTCTGCATAACCTATAGAAAAACCCCCTAGAAAAAACTTTTACCATAAATATATCAAATTTAGAAGCTATAATATGGATTAGCTTCGAAGATCTAATGTGGTACAACTTGCAAGAACTAAATATACAATCACTATTAACGGAGACGTTTGTCTTTTAGAGAGGGCTGGGTTTCCCTATCATATTATTTTATGGGAAAAAATTTATCCAATACCAATGATGAAATGGTTTTTATGATGAGTAGAGGATTGTTTTTTTTTAATTATTTTTTCTTGGGTAAATTACACCAGAGGTACCTGACATTTTGAGAAATCATAAGAGAGGTACCTCACATTTCAAAAATCATATCAAAGGTACCTCTTTTCATATTTCTAACATTAGCCCTACTTTAACGTTAACATCCTCTAAGTTAATCGTTAGATCTACCTAAAACTTTCAGGGACTGATAGTTTCTTGTTGAACTACCCTTATTTGGTGCCTGATCGTTGGTACACCCACCTGAAAAACATTAATTGGCCTAAAAGGGGACCTAGAAAGTTATGCCAAATAAGGGTAAATTTGAAAGCACATAAATAAAGGTACCCCAAGCGTAATATTATGAAACGTAAGATATCCCAAATATAATATATATGAAACGTAAGGCACCTCTAATATGATTTTTGAAATGTGAGGTATTTCTAGTATAATTTCTCAAAATGTCAGGTATCTCTGGTGTAATTTACCCCTTTTTCCTTTAATAATCATGGTATCCATTATATCGAATATTCATCAAATTTAGTGGTCTCTTTCACCATAGCATACAATGCATTTGATAATTTTCCTTTTTCTCTCATCAATTAAAAACTTTCTATTTGACCTTAGTCCAAATCTTTTTACAATATCTATCGTTTGCCAAAGTATCACTAAGTGAGTACGTCCATACGGTTCTCCTTTGTAAAGGTATATCATCCCATGTATGTCCATGCATTCATAAATAGTTCATGCATCATTGGTCACAAAAGATCTTCAAAAAATCATATGTCCCAAATCGTAAGTCCTGGGTGATTCAGGTGTCGTTTCAATTTACTTTCCTAGTACTATCCAATAGTACGAAAGAAAAAAACCATTTTAATAAATAAATAAATAATCTTGTAAAAGATGGGACCCACTTTGAAATCTTGCATAAAATAATACATCAAATTTGTTTGAAAAAATTAACCACTTTTTAATACAATGATTTTAATGACAAAATATATCTAACCACTAATTTTGGATTGATTTCAAGGTCCTTTGGCCACCTTTTGACAAAGGCTACATTTTCATGGGTATTTTGATTATTTTCAAACTATTTTTCTCAAACATCGGTTAAAGATGCAAAATATTAACTAAGACTTGCGGTAACAAAATGAAACGTCCACAATGAGCTAGGGGTTTGTGGTTTATCTATTTATGAAATTTCCACCAAAATCAAAGCTTGTCTAGAAATTTTCTTGGAAATGTTCATCTAGATAATTACTCCTTGGGGTTGTATTTACATGATGAAATTTACTTATGAAGCTTGACAAATTAGAGTTTAGTAGTGTGAGTAGTATGTAAATAATGTTTTACCAATATAAAATAAACTTATCATACTATTAAAAGCCGCAATAATCAATAGGAATGGAGGAAAATTGGGCACAAGTTTCCTCTAAATCCAGGGAGAGGGTATTCACTATATGATCCACATTTTTTTAGTTAAGTGCCTTATTGGATGCGTGACCCAAATTTTCTAAACAAATAGACCCCAAGGTCCCCAACTTATTGCATTTAAAGTTTTAGCTAATGAAGTTTGTAAAGTGAAAAAATGAAATCTTCAAAGATTTTTACTAGTACAAGAGTGCATGAGTATCTAGAAGTGCATGGACTTTCTCCACTTTATTCATCATTTAAAATATATTGTATAAACTTGTTTCTATTTATATAAATCTTTTTATTTCTTCTTTTGCAGAGATTGTCTATACTATGACTTTAACAGAGAAGTGTGATGTGTATAGTTTTGGAGTAATGGCATTGGAAACAATTATGGGAAAACATCCAGGGGAACTCATCACATATTTAACATCACAAGTTGGCCAAAATATGCTATTAAGAGACATGTTAGACCCACGCCTCACATTTCCATCAGATCAAAAGGTTGCAGAGGAAGTGCTTTCTGTTGCGAGAATAACACTTGCATGTTTACGCAATCACCCACAATCCCGTCCAACTATGCATCAAGTTTCAAAAGAGTTACTTGTTCTCCGACCATTAATTTTGGAACATTTTCATTCAATTACTCTAGGCAACCTAGATGCTATTGAAATAGAATAATTGAATTAGATAGTAAATAGTGGATCTATTAAATTAATTCTATTATGTATTGGATTTTTAATTTTTGTGATTTAAGGGAACTTTGTTTTTCATTTTACTTTCTTTACTTGAGAAATATTTTATTTTACTTTTCATATGGGAAAGTACCTATCCGTGTCTTCCTTATTGTCTTATAATGTCAATTTGCTTGTCTATGTATGACCTTTCTTATTAACACTGACCTACAATTATTTTTGGACTGTTTTGCAAGTGTTAATGTACTTATGTTTGTTGGCCTTTATGTTGTCATTGTTGACAACTTGACTGATGTGACAGTGTTTGTAAACATATAGTCAAAGAAATAAGGAAAGAGAGTGTCAGTGTAGGAGAGAGAGTGTCAGTGCAATGGCAAAGATGGGACAACCTCGCATGTGTGTTCTACAGTGTTCTACATGTGTTTCAGATGACTTACAGAGAGTTAAATGACATTCTACACTGAGTTTGATGAGAGAGACTATATATGGGCCCCACTGATGGTGTGATCAACAAGAGGAGCGAGAAACTGATGATCTGATGATCTGACAGTGTTTCTGATGATGTGGTCGAGTTTCTGATGATGCGACAGTGTTCCTGAAGCTTTTCTGATCATGTTTCTCGTGTTTATGGTATTGTGGCATTGAAGAGAGAAATTCTAGAGAGAGAATGAGGAGAGAGAAGAGGAGAGAGAAACTAAAAAGAGAAATAGGAGAGAGATTTTGGGTGGGACCCAAGGGTGTGGTGGCAAGGTGATATGCCAACACGGCAGCTCACGACACTTGGCATGCATGTACACAAAGTTTCGGATTCAAATTCCAAGGTTTGACAGAGTTTTAACTTTGGGACTATTTTTGGTGAGTCCCGCAGCAGGTTCATGGAGATACGACATTGGAAAGATGTAGAGCATCGAGTTAGCTTTCCAACGCAACTTGAATCGCTCAATTCCGACATCGGATGAGGGAGATATCGCGATTCTCGTCGGATCGCTCGAAAAATGGGAAAAATCCCTGTTCTCGGTGAGTGAATGTGATACAGGGAAAACAGTAATATTATATAAAAGTTAGAGGGCCTATTTGCAATTATCGAAAGTTAAAGGATGGCGCTGAAATTATCATAAATAGAGATAAATTCTGTTTGGACGGCTCAGAATGAGCCACGTCGTCAAGATCCAGATCGGATGGATCTGATTGAGGTGGGCTCGAGTGGATCTTAGCGATCGCGTCAGATTCTATCATGCAGGATTTGATTGGCCACGCGCAACTTAAAGGTGTGCATTACGTTGCATGAAGAACGTTCTTGATTCATTGCAACGCACGTTCGGTACAGCGGCGCGAAGATCCAAATCGTGCGGTCAAGATTGAAGCTGATCGCGCCAGACGTGAATTATGCAGATCTGACGAACTAGGATAGATCTCGCCTTTTTGCAGACGATCCGACGGACGCCAACAAAGATACTCCAATCAGCCAATCAGATCTCGACAGTGCATCGGCAGCGCAGCTACGATGAGGCGCGGGTGCGCGGTTATAAAAGGAAAGATTCTCTTTCCTTATCTGTGATTGACCGAACTTCAAACTGCTATAACTTCTTCATCCGAGCTCCAAATCAGTCCGTTCAAGTTGCAATTTCCATATTTTTGGATGCTCTATACATTGGGTGCTGTTGAGAGTCGTGATAACCTAGAGAAAAATTAAAAAGAGCGTTTTGAAGGCAGAGAGAAGGATTTCTAGGTTTTTCGTGCCTGTAGGAGTGATGAATCACTAACTACCTCTTCTCAGTGTATCAATGGAGTGCTAAATCCCTATGAGAGGTCAGTAGAGCTTTTATTTTCACATTCATGGTGATCATGGATTGTGTGGAAGAGATTTGAAGTCTGTGGATGAGGTGTGCTCTATGAATCTATCTCTATCATCATTGAAGGCTGTTAGAGAGTACCTGAGAGCAGTGTGAAGCTTCAGAGATATTGTTGGCCATTCGAAAGCATTATTTGTGAGATTTTTCAATTCCCTATCTATTTATTCTTTCAATTTATTGTATGCTAGCGTAGGTGCAAATTGTTGAATATCTAGCTAGTGGGGAAAATTGTAAGGCAAATTTATAAGCCTAAAAAAAATTGTTATTTGCTTCCGTGGGTGCGGGTTAAGCGTGGTGTGCAGCGTGTGCTGAACACTGGTACTTGATACCTGAATTCCTGACACATTTGTGCCCTCCTAGTTTTATGCTGGGTAAATTGGGTGTATGTACTCCCTGTTGTGTAGACAGCAAAAAGAAGTGTATTGAGTATATACGGAGCCCGTTGGGCATTACTCCATGGACTAGCCATCATACACTGTGTTGGTGAACCACGTATATCCTGTGTTGTGGACTGTCTTTATTTTTCTATATATTTTGGAGTGCGTGGAATGACTTGCAGGATGAGTGTGCAAATCTGGTAGACCTGGCCACTGAGTGGTAGCGAGGTAGATTTGCATGCGCTTGTGTGTGTGTGAAAAGTTAGGTCTCTATCAACTCTGGGCAGCAGTAAATAATTAAGAAAAATTTTCAGACATTGATTCACCCCCCCTCTCAGTGTCATATCAAGTTCATCAATGTTTCCATGAATTAGTGTGTTTGAGCCTTCATGAATAAAATGAGGATTCAATGAGTTTTTTTTTTTTTTATATATATATCAATTTAAATAGCTTTCATCAGGGTTATTAATGATTTTTCATTATTTTCCCTATCAACTTAGACTCAGTTTAGTTCATATTGCATGTCCAACCTTTCCATGTCCATTTCATGTAGATAATAGCATTTTTATGCATTTTAGTATACTTTATTCTTAAAATGACATTATTTAAATATGGAAAAATTACAACTACCTCCCCTCATGTTTGCCCGAATTACAATTGGCTCCCAAATGTTCCCAACAATTGCAACTGTCCCATTTTTTCTAACAGTGTTAAACTTAACCTATAATAGACAATTATACCCCTAAAGCCACTAAGACCTCTGTTTTTTGCTTTCCTCTCTCACCCGTTCCGCTCTAGCAAAGAGTTTTATTTACTTGCTTGCAGTGTGTTAAGGATCAGTTATGATCGGTGATAAGTTATGATTGGTTATGACACCTCATAACCCCACTACCTACATGTCTCCATTATATAAGCATCCATTAATGTTAAACTGTAAAACTGAACAACGGTATAGATTGATATCCAATATTTAACTGATTGTATACTCAGAGAAGATATGAAATGAAATTAAGTTTTCAAACATCAAACTGTTGTATTGAGTTTTCATGGTATCATAGCCCGCAGAGCAACCTCATCTTCTACTGACGGCACTGCTACTACTAGAAATCCCACTACCACTGTCTTAGTTCGTTCTCCCAACCCTGTTTATACTACCTGGCATAAGTAGGATCAACTACTACTAAGCTGGCTTATCTCATCTCTCTTTGAATCAATTCTGGCCCATGTTGTTGGCCTCAATTCTTCCTACCAGGTTTGGAGTTCTCTTGAAACAATGTTCACATCTCAGTCTCAGGCTCACGCTATACAAACTCATCTCCAACTCAGTGCTTTGTGGAAGGGCCACATAACTATTACTGATTATCTACAGTAGATAAAGATTTGTACTGATACTCTTGCATCTGCAGGACAACCTCTTGGTGATGCCAAGCTTCTTGGCTATGTTCTTAATGGTCTAGGTTCGGAATATGGTCCACTTATCGGAATATGGTCCACTTATTAGGGCCATTACCACTCGACCAGATGTTATCTCAATCACTGACCTTCATAGCCATTTTATGCAACATGAATCTTGGCTTGATCAAACATCCTCTTCCTCCACCCCTCATTTTCCATCAACCAATATTGCTAGCAGAGGTACCAAAGGCCATGGGTCATATAGCAACCGGCGTGATGGCTTGCTTCCATCACCAGTCTCAAATACTTATGGAAGGGGTAGGAGGTCTTCTAGAGGACGATTTGTTTCTTATGCTATTGATTCATGATCTTGTCCACTATGCCAAACCTGTCGCCAAATTGGACACACTGCTGATCGACGATATTCCAGATCACTCTGGTCCGATGGCATTCAACATTAGTGCAACATCTTCTACTTCACCTGACATGTCGTGGTACTTGGATTCAGGTGCCACTGATCATTTGACTAATGATCTTGATAATCTGCAACTTAATTCTGAGAATACTAGGACTGATCGAGTGAATATTGGAGAGGGTACAGGTTTGTCCATGCACGAAATTGGTTCTTCATCTATCTCTACTCTATCTCGTTCTTTTCATCTTAAAGATATATTACATGTCCTATCTATTACTAAGAATCTTCTTTCTGTCTGGAAATTTTCAAGAGATAATGATGTTTATTTTGAATTTCATCTTGACCGTTTCTTTGTTAAGGACTTCATTACAAAGCAGATCCTCTTCAACGGACAGACTACCAATGGACTCTATCAGCTTCATCTACCAAGTCTCTCTCCTCCAAATAAAGGTACTTTCCATGCTGTGCGCGCCTCTCTTGATTGCTGGCACCGTCTCCTTGGGCATCCATCTGCTCCACTCACCCGTCATGTCATTCATCATCATCATCTGCCTGTTACATCTCGCCATCTTTAGTCAGTGTGTGGTCCGTGTCAACAAGGCAAAAGTCACCTTTTTCCTTATCCATCTACCTTTTTTGTTAGTACTTTTCCTTTGGAATTGGTCTATTCTGATTTATGGGGACGGTCCAATGTTTTATCATCCTGTGGACATTGTTACTATATGTCATTTGTTGATGACTACAGTAAATTTTGTTGGTTGTTTTTACTTAAATCAAACGATGAAGCTTCACAAACTTTTATCCATTTCAAGAATCAGGTTGAAAGAATATTGGACAAAAAAATTAGAGTTTTATATGTAAAAAAACTACAATCCATATGTATGTCTATGCGGAATAAGATTCAACATACCCGTAATGTAAGAATCTGTTCTAGTCGATGTTTGTCCAACCGATGTTGTCTTCTGATGTACTCTGATATGCTCTGCTCCACAAACAAAAGAGAAGAGAGAGGGGAAGAATTTCTATGCACTGACTGTATTCCCAGATAGAGAACGTGATGGAGTTCTCAAATTTCTATCAGGACCCTACCCATTAGTATTTATAAACCAACCGTCTCCTTCCATCAAGGATGGACGGTGATCTGGGTGCCACATGTCACATGATCCTAATGTTAATCATCCAACTTAGGTGGGGCTAGGTGGCATGTGGGCCACCCAACTTACATTCTCCCACTTGGCCCATATTGCCACATGTCAAGCCACTTTATGGTTATTAACATGATGTATGACCATACAGTAATTTTCGGATCCTTCTTTATGGACTTGTTCTTTATGTTCACAATAAAACTCCCAACCCATGAATCATAACGGTGCATGTCCCAGTATTAAAGTACAATGGAAACACTTCCTTCCATGTATTACAATAGATTGTTTATTTTACGATGAACCTCAATTGCGACTACCTTACTTTATAGAATCAATTCAACAATTGATTCAAGGGTCAACTTTATTGACTTGAAAACTTTATAGGCATCTGTCATTACAAAACTTTATGTATACAACAAAATAAATGATAGAAAATAACTTTATTTCGAGTCGTCAAAATTTTATATTGCAATATCATAAATAAAACATTAAAAAAAAAAACTTAATGATTTACATAGTCCCTTATGATCCACGTGAACTACATACACCTTGGGCGGTAGCCATTTGGTGAAAGGATCAACTATCATATCATCAGTGTCAATATGTTTTATCTAAACGCAACGAACTCGAATGTCTTCTTTAACAACAAAATACTTTATCTCAATGTGTCGGCAGCGACTCACTGAGCATGTGTTGTTAGAGAGACGTACTGTTATAATATTGTCACAGTAGATCCTTATAGGTCTTTCAAAAAAACTTATGACCTCAAAACTGTGATAAACTGCCTCAACCATAATGCCTGAGAAATTTCTTTATAGCACGCCACTACTTCCACCTCAATAATAGAAGAAGTTGTCTTAGGTTTCTTTACACTGCACCAAGACACTACTCCTCTAACAAACAAAAATGAAGCCAGAAGTATACTTCCTTGTATCTCCACATTTAGCAAAATCTGAATCTGAGTAACTGATTAGCTTCAAAACATCAACATGTCTATATATGAGCATGTGATCCTTGATGCCCTGTAGGTACCTCAGTTCTTTCTTTGCTATTGTCCAATGTGGTAAACCAGGGTTCTTTCGAAACCTACCTAATACTCCCACTGAATATGAGATGTCAGGTCTGGTATAGATCTGAACATACATCAAATTGCTTACTACTGATGCATAAGGGATATTTTGCATTGTTTGCTATTTCAGATTGGTCTTCGGACATTACTCCAGACTTTAACAAAAGGTGCTACACTTGATGAATATTGCTTCATCTTAAATCGTTCCAAAACTTTGTCAATATAACCCTTCTAGGACAGTCCTAAGGTCTTAAGAAACCTGTCCATGTGAATCTCTATGTCTAAGACATTGGAGGCTTCACCCATATCATTTTTGTCAAAGTTTTGGGTCAAGAAATATTTAGTCTTGTGTAGCATCCCTAGATCATTACTAGCTATAAGAATGCCATCCACATATAATACTAGTATGGTGAAACTAGTTCCCTTGATCTTTATGTAAATGCATTGATCAGCTCGATTCTCCATAAAACCATAGGAAGTAATCGTGCTATCAAATTTCAAATACCACTATAGGAAAGCTTGTTTCAATCCATATATGGATCTCTTAAGCTTGCATACTAGATCACCTTTATTCGAAGTAAAAACCTTCAAGTTGATCCATGTATACCTCCTCAATCAGATCACCATTCAAAAATGCCATCTTGACATCCATCTGGTGCAGCTCAAGATCATAGTGAGCCACCAAGTGCCATAATGATCCCCAAAGAATCTTTTCTAGACACGGACGAAAAGGTTTCTTTATAATCAATGTTAGTTTTCTGATTATAACCTTCTGTCACAAGTCGAACCTTGTATCTTTCAATATTGCTATGTGGGTCCCTTTTAGTTTTGGAAACCCATTTACACTCTACAGTAGAGGTGTCCTTAGGAAATTCTACAAGTTCCCATACTAGATTCTTTGACATAGATTTCATTTCATCATTCATGGCATTATGCCATAAAATGGTATCTATACAACCCATAGCTTGTGAAAATAATATCGGATCATCACTTATTCCAATATTAGTTTCACAGTTTTGGATATACACTTCATAATCTGAAGGGATTGTCGATTTTCTCTCTTTCGATGATCTCCTTAAAACTTGTGGTTCAAGATTGGTTTCTTGATTCTGGACCACAAGTTTAAACGACAACTGGTTCCTGATGTGGTGTACCCTGATGTGGTAATTCATCATGAGCAGGTAGTGTTGTTCATGAACCACAGATACCACTGGTAAAAGGATAAATCCTTGACCACCAGATGTAGAAGGAATTGTCGATATATCTTGTTCATTGAACTCAATGTTTCGACTCTGTATACTCCCACTGTTGTTGTCATCCTCTAGAAACTTGGCAACTTTAGACTCTACAATGGTAAGACTATATGAGGGACAATAAAACTTACAACCCTTAAATCTTTCAGAATAATCAATGAAATATCCACTAACTGTTCTAGGGTCCAACTTATAAAGAAGTGGATTATAGACTCTTATTTTGGCTTGACAACCCCATATGCGAGTATGCTTCAAACTAGGTTTCCATCTATTCCACAACTCAAAAGGAGTTTTAGGAACCGACTTGGATGGTACCCTGTTCAAGATATATACTGTTATTTTAAGAGCTTCACTCCACAACTTCAGAGGTAGATTATAATTACTAATCATACTCCTGACCATATCCATAAGTGTACGGTTCCTTCTTTCAGCAACACCATTTTGATCCGGAGATTGTGATATAACACCTTGCTCTTGAAAATACCGTGCAAATGGCCAGGTCTTTGACCATATTCTGTGGTTCTACCGTAGTATTCCCCTCCTCTTTCTGATCTCACGATCTTGATCACTTTTTCAGTCTGTTTCTCTACTTCTGTCTTGAAGTTCTTAAAGGCTTCTAATGTCTCATCTTTATGAACTAAAAGATAGAGATACATGAATCTAGAATGGTCATCAATGAAGGAGATAAAGTATCTCTGACCATTCAGACAGGGAGTGGAAAATGGGTCACAGATATCTGTATGTATGATTTCTAGTAGTTCAGTTGACCTTCTGGCACCTTTCTTGGTTTTGTTAGTTTGCTTTCCCTTGATGCAGTCTATACAAGAACCTAGGTCAGTGAAATCAAGAGTTTCAAGGATTCCATCATTCACTAATCTTTTAATTCTGTCACTAGATATGTGACTAATTTAAGATGCCACAACTGAGAGGATTTCTCATTCACATTCATTCTCTTTATGCCAATATTATTTACAGAGAGTAAACTACTTTCATATGTTGGATCTAGATTTAAGAGAAATAAACCATCAACTAAAGAACCTGAACCGATGAATACATCATTTTTTTAAATCCTTATTTCTGTACTAGAAAAATTAAACACATAACCCAAAGGTGTTAATCTAGAAACAAAAATCAGATTCTTTACAAAAGATGGAACATAAATGGTTTCTCCTAAACCAACACATATCCGGATTGCAATATCAATCTATAGACACCTATAGCTTCCACTTGAGATTTCATCCGATTTCCTGAATGGATATGTCTCTCAGTTTCTTTCGGAAGTATTGTCTGCAGAAAGCCTTGCATGGTATTGGCCACATGGATTGATGATTTAGAATCAATCCACTAATTATTTGAATGAGAATCAACTAAATTTGATTCTTAACAAACCAAAATTCTCTGAACTGAGATGTCCCTCATGTGCATGATGTACTAACTTTTCTAAATTTAAAAATTCATCATAAATATTCATCATAAACAATAAAAAGGGGTGACAGCTAGTTTTGGTATGTTAGGAGATATTATTATTGCCGAACCCAACGCCTACATTGCATTTGCGGGTAAAAGAGTAATTGAACTGCCGAGTCCTTTTCCCATATCCCGGATGTCAATCGATAGATTTCTTAAGCTTCCCCCATCCGGTCACGACTCCTTCTTCTTCCTTCCTGCGATAACGTCCGATATGGAAATTCATTCCGTACCGGACCAAAAGTCTCCTATTTTGGTTGACGCTAGATCCCCTGATCTTTGAAGCGAGTTCATATCTTTTGGCTACTGGACTTCCCCACCCGCCGCTCGACAGTCAGAACAAGATGATGATTTACGGTTTCATCAAACGGGATAAAAGATTTCGAAATTCGCCAATAAAAACTACTAATTCACCAATACTACTGGAACGGCATGGCACGGGCGGACGATTTCAAAGCGGACTTTCCATTCATTAGATAGAGAAGATCGCCAAGATTCATGATCCGCTGCCAAACTTATTCCAATTCCAACAGCTCGGACTCGGATCGTGGGGATCGCCGGAATACTTCGTATCAAGAAAGAGCCCTTCCTTCTGCTTTGGGTTTCGCCCTATCTTTAATACGAATTGTTGCTCCACTCATTTTAGCACTTCTAATCAGACCTGGATTTCGGGGCTGCGTGATGGCCCCAGTCCCACTGAAAGGGAACAGTCCTTTAGGTATGGATTCCCCTTTTCTTTTTACTGGGGTTCGGATCATGTTTTCGGTTCATGGGTTTGTAGGGCTTTCTGTTCTGGTTCTTCTTTTCTTGTTGATCCGTTTCTATTTGAGTGCACACCATTGGAGTTTTGAGCACGATCTCGGCGGCCGAAACATCTAGGCTGCCGAAATCGGTTTCGGCCATGTGGACCTCCACATTGACATTGGGGTCCTTTTAAACACATCATCCTTACCATTGTAACTTAATGAGTCTGATTTTTCCATTAGAGTACTTACTAACATCTTGTTTGAACTCACAAACTGAGCATCAATTGCCTTCATGTAGTCAATGATCTTCTTACATTCAGGAATTAATCTTTTAATGCTCTTGTTGATATTATTCATGACAAGCATTAGGCTCAAGTGGTTAGACCGCTCCCACTTATCATAATGAGCAATTTGGACTAGCGTACTGGAATCCATAAGAGCAGCGGGCTCTTCTATACGGAGCGCCATATCCAAATCCATGCACTCTAAGGTTAAATAAATCTTCTATTTTCAATCTAAATAATTTTTCCTAGTAAGCATTGGGAGACTAATCTGGTTATAAATTGCAAACAACAATAAGGAAGTTTAGATTTATTGGCGTACAACTCTATACTGATATCAACCCACGTCAATAATCAGTAACACACTAAAATTAATTATAATCTACATGTGGGCTAAACTTATAATCAATTTTAGTATGTGAAACTTTACACTAAGTTGATTGACATCAAACTTAAGTGATAGATTGATGTATCCTATAAAATTATCTGTGGGCTAAGATTATAGTCTACATTTGTCTAGGTCTGTATTAATAAGACTAGAATACTACATTATAATTTAGAAGGTTGTTCCACACCTGTAGGCAGAAGAAGGCTCCCACTGTCTCGTAGTTTCACATTCTACCTTATTCCATCTTTTCACATAAGAAAAGAATATTTTCCTGTGGGGATATTATTCAGTCCCAATGCAAAAGATGCAATTTTCTGATGCCTACCACTAGAAGGATATTTCATTCTTTTATGACATCCTTAAATAACCACTTATATGTGTTAAAAAATAAAACTAATTATTTTCTTGATTTTAACACAAAACTTTATTATAAGGGCATATTTCTCATCTATGACATCTTGAAAAATACACTTATATGTGTTAAAAATAAACCTAATGATTTTCTTGATTTTTAACACAACTTTATTATAAGGGTATTTTAGTCATTTATGGCATCCTTTAAACAACCATTCATAAGTGTTAACATAAGCCTAATAATCCTAAAGAGTTCTTAATGGTTTATTCTTTACTTTATATAACACTAAATGACGTTTGTTATTGTCACTAAAACAGTGACATAACAACCTTACTGTATTCATATATTTAGTGGCGTTTATTCTATAATGTCACTAAACAGTAAGATAAATATTCTGTTATGTACATCTATATACAGTGGTGTTCTGTCTTTAAATGTCACTAAAACAATCCTTAATATATTCTGTTATGTTTATAGATGTGACGTTCTGTCTGTAAATGTCACTAAAAGAAAACTATATTTTTAGCGACGTTCAGAACATACTGTCATAAAAAATACAGTCACTGTTTTTGATCTTTTAGTGACGTTCAGAACAAACTGTCATCAAAAGTGCAGTCACATATACAGTGACGTTCGGTACATAACTATAATATGGTGATATATAATAAATATAGTCCAAAATCATTAAACGTCACCATCTGTATAACAGAATCACTCGGTTTAAAAAAGGTTCTGGGTTAGATAGAAAATGAATCGAACCAGAATGGTTCGAACCGGCCCAACCAATAATAATCAATTTGGGTCCATATCCGGGTCAAAAAATGGATTACATGTGTAGGATTATATGGGTACCGGGTCGGTGCTAGACCCGAATACAGTAATATTCGGTCCGAACGGGTTTGGTTGGTTTCGGTTCAACCATAAACCGGTTCCAGTTCGATTATTTGAACCAGGTTGAACCGAGACCATTAAAACCCTAATTTCTTTATAAAAATAGGCAAAGATTCCTTTCAAATTTACAAAATCTGCCATCGTTATGATTTTCATCTTCCTCTCTCTTATCAGACCACCGAACCTTGCAACGGCGGCGCCAGGGACATGCCAGAATATCCGGCACTCCCCAAATGAATCCATTGAAGACACTGGTCACCGCCAGAGCAGCCTGAATGGCCGGAGAACACTGACGAAAAGAGATCGAGAAAAATTTCTCACAGCGGCCTTGCGGGTTGGCCTCGACGCCGGCGGGCGTGCATGGCCACCGCCGGGCGGCCCTTGCGTGCTGGCTCTGCCGCGCCTAGCACGGCCGGCCCCGCTTGGCTGCCCCTTTATGCTCGCGGGCGCACACTTGCCGGCCTGCTGGCCTCGTGGCTAGCAGCCATGCGAGTGAGCATCTGTGGCAACCTCGCGGGCTTGCTGTATGCACTCGCCAGATCTGTTGGTCGAACGAAACCAATAATACAAATTATTTTATTTTATTATACCGATGCTCCACAGCATCACACAAGTGAACTTTTCCG